>PVIR01003119.1:0-77937 GCA_004026965.1 Petromus typicus
GGGGAGGGGCGGCGTGCTGTCTGCGCGCTCCCTCCTTGCGTCAGCCCGTGCTGACGGCGCTGTACGGCTTTCCCCAGGGGAGGCAGTCCCAGCGCACCGCTGCATCCTGTCGGCCTGCAGCCCCTTCTTCACAGAGCGCCTGGAGCAGGAGAGCCTGGCCCACGGCCGGAAGGTGGTCCTGGAGCTGGGGGGCCTGAAGATCAGGGTGCTCCGGAAGCTGGTGGATTTCCTGTACACGTCAGAGATGGAGGTGTCCTGGGAAGAGGCTCAAGACGTGCTGTCCGCGGCCCGCCTGCTCCGTGTGTCGGAGCTGGAGTCCCTGCGGCTGGAGGGAGGGAAGCTGGTGAAGGCCCCGCTGGGCCGGAGGCTGAACCGAGAGTGTCTGCAGCCCAGCGCGGCACACATCTCTGCCAGAGTGGTGGCCCCCCACTGCCGCCCTCAACTACCACTGCCAGGCACCCGCCCTCCCCGTCCCCCAGGGACGGAAAGGTCGCTCAGTCTTGGAGGGGAGAAGGGTGCTCCCGAGGAAAGTGCCCCCCCGGGCACTGGGAGGACACCAGGCACACTGCTGCTGCAGGACAAGGCCAGGGCCTGCCACCCCCCACAGGGCGCAAGCTGCCCTTCGGCAGGCCAGGGCCAGAAGCCCGAGGCTGACAAGCAGAGCCCTGCGGCACTGTCCCCACCCCGCCTGCAGCCCTCTGTGCACCAGCAGCTGCTGCCCAGGAGGATCCGGCTGAGCCGCCCAAAGCCGCCTCCCAGCGGCAGTGCACCAAAGCTGCCTGGCACAGAGGGCAGGCCCAGCTCAGTGCCCGCAGCCCCTGGCCGGCGGCTCTGGCGGCAGAGGACCAACAGAGAAGCGGCAGAGGACAGGCAGAAGCCAGGCAGCGGCAGTCCTCCCCAGAGCACCTCCAGCCCCACTGGGCCTAGCAGACTGGGCGGGAGCAGGAAGCGGAGTCCCGAGGCCGAGGTGCCCACCCTGGAGCCCTCGGAGGAGGGACAGGTAGGGAGAGTGAAGCTGCGCAAGGTGGTCAATGGCACCTGCTGGGAGGTGGTGCAGGAGCCAGCCCCGCCCCTCAGGAAGTCAGGAGCCCAGGCGGCTTCCCCTGGGGCCCCCCTGTCCCCAGTCAGTGAGCAGCAGGTGGCAGCTGCTGCAGTGGAGCTGTACCAGGACTCCCCTGAGGGCGCTGGGGTGCTGGACATCATGCTGGCTGCCGGCCCCTCCCCAGACCAGCCTGGGGTGAAGAGGCCGTTTGGGTCCAGCCCCGAGCTGCTAGGGAAGGAGCCCTTGCTGGGCAGCGACCATGGCGAGCCCTGTGCCTTTGGGGGTGCTCTGCGTGGGCAGCACTGCGACAGGGTATCAGGCTCCATGGCCACCAGCGAGCTGCAGGACATCCTGGACCTGGTGCTGGGCAGCTCGGATACAGAGCAGCCTGTGAGGACCCCAGAGAGCCCTGGAGCTGAGGGCTGCAGAACCCCCAGCTACCACCTGGAGGGGGGAGGCGAGGCCTGGGTGGAAGAGGAAGAGTGGTGCTTGCCAGATCTAGAGCTCTGGTCCAGAGAGCTCGTGGGACTGGGGAAGCGGCCTGCTGGAGAGAAGGAAGAGCCGGCCGGGCCCCTCAGTGCCTTTGCTGTGCCCTCCACGGTGAGGGAAAGAGAGGTGCTTCCGGTGGGCGGCGCTTGGATCCCAAACCTTGAAGCCACCACCTCTGGGCCACTGGATGGTGGGGGAGACCAGCACCACAGCAGCTCCCCTGGAAAGCCCTTGACACCATGCTCCAGCTGGACAGAAGACGGGCTAGATGTGTGCCAGGCCGCGCACAATGAGCTGTGCCCTGCTCCTGGGACCGGGCCTGACCCACCCGCGGCCAGCTCAGAAGACGAGGAGATTGACGTGGTGGATTGGACAGCGCAGGCCAGGCTGGTGCCTGCTGGTGTCCCGACAGTGTGGCCCGACCCTTCCTCAGAGTCAGAAACAGAAGTGGACATCCTGACGTAGTGGTGGGGATCAGTGGGTGGACACGAGTACTGGACAGCAAGACCCCTTCCAGCACAAGCCTGCCACCAACCACCTCAGCAGTGTGACTCCTGCCCCTGGCTCTTGGGAGCCAGGCGGAAGTCAAGGGAGTACCACAGGTCAAAAATTATGAACTGGAACTATCCTTTTTGTAATGTTTTGCCATTAGTGACAAGTCAGTAAACTGTCCCCCATCCTACGGGGTGGGAGGTACCAGGTAGACTTCTGGTCTGGCAAATGGAGGAGCTGGAAGGAGCACCCACTCTTTGTGCGTTCCCACCTCAGCCCACTGAGTGTGTGTGTGTGTGTGTGTGTGTGTGTGTGTGTGTGCGTGTGCGCGTGCGCGCACGCACGCACACGCGGACATCCAGCATCTGCTGTCCGAGACCCACCTCCGCCAGTTGGGAGGTCCAGCTGACAGGTCTCCACAGGGAACAGGAAAACGTACTTCTGTCATCACTTCCAAGAAATAAGTCGAAAAAGGTACAGCTGCTTTTTAAAAAACTTGATTTCCTTTGCTCCCTCAGTTTTTACAAGTATTTTCACATCCTATACTGGAGGCTGCCTCCCAGCAGCCCTACAAATTCCAGGCCACGTGGTGACCAACCTTGGGCTATGAAAAAATGAAAGCTTGATCTGCCCACCCTCAACAGGATCTCCACTTACTCAGATACTTCATTTCACCTTTTATTAAACAAACCAATCCCAAACTATTTCTTATGTCTTGCTGGGGCGTCTCCTGCACAAGCGCCCGTCCTGGAGTGAGAGAGACCATGGCTTCAGGTCCATGGCTGAAGTTGGGCCGTGTCCCGTCACAGAGGCTCCAACAGCACCAGAGACAGAAACGCTGCAAGAGGAAGGTCAGGTCAGAGAAGGATTCTGAGAAGCCCCCAGCCCACATATCCAGGTGCCGGAGGACCGCTCATTTCCCCAGGGGCACTCCACAACACAGGGCAGCTGCAGGAAGCGCTAAGGGCACACTGGGGGTAAGAGCGGCGCACAGCCTATTACCAAGAGCATTCTGGCAGGGTGAGTCAGTCCCCTCAGGAGGCAGAGGCAGGAGGGTGGCTCCTGCATAATTCAAGACTGGCCCAACCTAGTCTCAAAAAAGCAACTGAAAGGGCCGGGGGATATAGCTCAGTGGTTCCGGTGCCTGTCTTCCAAGTGCAAGGGCCTGGGTTTGATCCTCGGTTACCACATAACGATAGACTCACCCCAGCAGCAACCAGTACCACACACCACAGCGCCTGGCGTGGTGGCTCACGCCTGGAATCCCAGCACTCGGGAGGCAGAGGCAGGAGGACTGCTGTGATGTGAATTTGAGGCTAAGCTAAGGGCCAGCCTGAACCACAAAGTGAGACCCTGTCTCAAAAAAAAAAAAAAGCAACTGAAGTACATTAAGAACATAGGTCACAAAGGTGCAGAGGAAGGTGCTGCCGGTGAATCCGGAAAATCAGTAGCTCAGAACAGCTAGGTTGACAAGTAAATCAAGCAAGGAAAGCAGCCAACAGGAATGCAGAAATTAATTTGTAAATAAATACAGCGCTAGTCAACACCACAAAGAACGCCAGCCAACACCAGACACAAGCTGCCCATCCACAAACTCCGCTTCCCGCCGGAAGTCGTGGGGCCCTCCCGTCACCCGAAGAAAACCTTTTTGAAAAACCTGCTTCAAATTTAAAAATAAAATGCAGCGGGTGGGGCTCAGTCCCCAGAACCCCGGGCTAACTGCCCGGAAACGCTTTCGCTCCAGCGTGGCCCCCGGGCCCGCCCGAGTGCCCCTCTCCCCACCGAACCTCAGCGTGGATCTCCTGCCCGAACCCCTACGAAAGCTGCTTCTTCAGCTCCTCCACCACCGCCTGCGGCTCTGGAAACTTGAGTTTGCGCGGTGGCCCCTTCTTAATTCCGGTCCAGAGCTGGGCACCTGCGAAGGACCACGAGGAATGGCGCCGCGACCGACGCGTCCCCTGGGCCCCCAGCCCCGGCCGGCTCGTCCTACTCACTGCTGCCGTCCGCGCGCCGCAGCGTCACCTCGAAGCTGCCTCTCCGCGGCCGCGCCGGGTTCAGCGCCACCGCCAGCTGCGGGGCCGCCTCGCGCAGCGCCTGGCTCAGCGCCGCGGCCTGGCGCGCGTACACGCGTCAGCTGGTGCTGCGGGCACAGGGAAGGCTCAGGGGCGGGGACCCGCGACGGGCCCGGCCTGCACCCCGCGGCCCGCCACCCTCACCAGTGTTCGATGACCACTTGGTCCTCCGCCGGGCCCGCCCCACCGTCCGCCAGCTCCTCCCGCTTCCCGGCGGGGGCGACCTCCGCGGCCTCGGCCTTGCGCTTTCTCCCGCGTGGAGCCATGGCACTGCAGAGCGCGGCGCAGACCCGGCGGAGCGCCACGTGCTCTCGCGAGCCGCGGAGGGGCGGGGCCTTCTGCCGGAAGCCCCGCCCCCGCAAGCCCGCGGCCCCGCCCCGCGCCTGCCGCAGAGAAGCCTAGGGCCGGCATCTCCCGCAACAAGGCGGAACTCGAGAATCGGCGGGCGGGCGCGCTCAGCCCAGAGCGGCCTGAAGAGGAGCGAAGAGCACGGCCGAGGCCGCGGAAACAGACGCGCACTCGAAAGGGAACGGGCCTCTTTATTACGGAAGCGGTCAGTAGTCAGTGCGGGAGGCGGCGGCTGGCGGGGGTCAGCGGTGCGCCCCATCGCCCGTGTTCCCCACCCAAGGGCAGGGGGGCATTCCGCTGTGGTCAAAGGCTTCTCCCTGGGACCAGGGGCGTGCAGGCCCCTACTGGACCGAAGCAGTCCACTGGACAGAGCGAGGAGACGCTGGCCAGCCTGCTGGGGGGACAGCAGGTGTCAGCAGCTGCCCGGAGCCTGCGGGGCCCCGTGCTCGGGACATGGCTGGCCACCATCCGGCAGGGGGCCTGGCGTTCCCTGGACGGACGCCAGGGCAGCACCTGCGCCGAACATGCACGGCCAACAGGACAAACGGGCCGAGGGCCGAGGGCAACCCGCCCTGCCTAGCGCTAGAAGGCTTGTGGTTAACAAGGGTGAGGGCCGGGGAGGGCCGACCCTATTTGTCTTTCTTGTCCTCCCCTTCCTGGGCAGCCGGCTGCTCCTCCGGAATGCCGCTGCCAGCCTTGGACAGCTTCTTGGCCCGCTGGTACAGCTCATTCAAGTTGAATTCACGGATCACATTCTCCTGCACAGGGGATGAACACGTCAGGAAGGCGAAGTTACCTGTGAACCCAGTTTTGTTTTTGCAGAACTGAGCTCATTCCAGCCCTTTTTCAGTCTCTGTTTTGAGACAGGATCTCATTAAATCGCTGAGTTGCCCAGGCTGGACTTCGAACTAGCAACTCTTCTGCACTCCACCACTGCGGCTGCAGTGACACATGCTCCCACTCCTTGTAGGAAAGCGGGGAGGAAGCGACGCCAGAACTCCCCAGTGTGATTCGACTCAAGTGTCTGTCAAGTGCTGATCACTGTGCCAATGACCACACCTCTGCGCAATCCAGGGCCAGGCCGGGTGCCAGCCACCCCGGGCCCACAGGGCCTGAGTACGAAGTGGCAGGTAGGCATGCAGTGTGCTTCCTCAGCGGGACCCGCACTGGGTCAGCACCCACCCAAGACACCCTCATGGCTCGCCCGCACACCTCGGAGAAGGTCCAGGAGACGGCGCGCCCTTTCTTGTCGATCTGAGGCCGCCGCATGACCTCCCTGCCGCCTTGGAACAGGATGAGGGTGGGGAGCTGCTTAGTGAGGGGCGACGTGCTCACTTTGTACCTGCGGGGGGGAGGGCCTCAGTGTGACTGCGTCCCACAGACAAAGTCCCTGGCGCCCAGCCCACTGCCTACCGTGTGCTGACGTCGGTGTAGCGTCCCACGTCCACCTTCCCGAAGTTCAGCCCCGCACAGTTGTACCTGGAGAACCGACCATTGAACACCCTCAGCACAGCAAGGAGCAGGTGGAGACGCAGCCAGCGGGGGTGGGGAAGCCTCAGGCCCGGCACTGCTCACTTGAGGGAGAGGTCAGCATAGATGGGAGCGAATGATTGGCAGTCACTGGACCAGTTGGCAAAGAACTCCACCAGCCACGTGGCCCTCCTGTCCCTCTCCAGCTCCTCCTGTCACAGGAAGGGACTGGGTGAGTGGGGGGCCACGCAGCACCCGCAGAATTCCTCTCTCCTCCCTGGGACGGGAGAACACTCACGTCAATGGTCTTGTCATTGAAGTACTTGATGTACTCGGGGCCCATGTACAGCGGGGGCTTGCAGGTCATCAAGAACACTACACAGAGCAGAGGCAGGGTTTTACGCCCCGGCACGCACGGTGTCGCCTTGGCATTCTGACGTGCCCACACACCCAGCACCAGCACAGACCCTCCTGTCAGCTTTCTCTCCCCTTGCTGCACTGGGGCGCAGACCCAGGCTTTCGCGCTGAGCTACATCCGCAGCCCTTTCTGTTTCTTACTTGAGACAGGATCTCGCTAAGTTGCCCAGGCAGGGTCTGGGCGTGGATCCCAGGTACATGCCACCTGGCATCTTCCCTTCCTCTTAAAACAGCTCGTGTTGGACACAGGGTGGGGAAGGCCCTGAGTCTCAGAGCTGGCCCCGACTCGGTCTCTCTCCACACGCCCAGCGGGAAGCCAGCGGTCCTCACCTAGGCACAGCGTGAGGTACAGCAGCCCCATGCGCAGGTCCAGGCGGAAGAACAGGATGGCGTTGGCCACCTTGCTGAACATGAAGATGTTGCCCACGTGCTGCTCCACGGTGACTGAAACACAGGGGCTGGTCAGCCCTGCCCAGGGCAGGCCTCCCTCCCGGGGCCAGGAAGGGGCAGGGCGGCCCGTCCACCCCACGGCACCCCGCCAGCCTGGCCGCACTCACTGGACCTGCGGTTCTTCATCATCACAATGGCACTGAGAAACATCAGGATCTCCACCTCCCTCTACAACAGAGCAGACAGGAGGCTGTGAGCATGGGGGGCGCTGCAGGGCTGCGGGCCTGGGACCGACCAGGACTGGACGCCGGGCCCAGAGGCCGAGGCCAGTGCGACTCCACCGGGAGACCCTGGAGTCGGGGTACGGGGAAAAGCACCAGTCAGAGGAGCGAAGTTCAGTCCTCAGTGCTGGGGGGTTTCGGTTGGTTGGTTGTTTTTAGTTTTTTGAGACAGGGTCTCACTTGCAGTTCAGAGTGCCCCTGAACTCACTCTGTATCCCAGGCAAGCCTCAAACTCACACCAATCCTCCTACCTCTGCCTCCTGAGTGTAGGAATTACAGGTGTGAGCCACCATGCCCAGCGTCGTGTCATGTGGTACTAGGGATCGAACTTGGGACCTTGTGCTTGCCAGGCAGACACCGAAACCACTGAGCTAAATCCTCGGCCTCATTAGTTTTTTAAAGGGTCTCACTGTGCAGTTCATGCTGACTGAATTCGCCGTGTAGCCCAGGCTGGTGTCAGACTCATGGTGATCCTCTAGTCTCAGCCTCCCAAGAGGTTCAGGTTTAGATTTTCTGAGTCAGCGATTCACTATGACACCCAGGCTGGGGTCGCCCAACTTGCCATCCTCCCGCCTCAGCTTACAGAGTGCTGGGGTTACAGCTGTGCTGTACTCCATATTAACACAGTATCTAATACCTGGAAGATAGGAGGATTACAAGTTAAGGCCAACCGGAAGAGCATAGGAAAACCTCGTTTCCAAAAGCAATGGAACCAGGATCTGACTCCTGTGCCCATTTGACTTTCCTTAAGTGAAACCTGTTCTTCCACCCAACACTCACAGCTCACACTCTGAGTGTGATATGAGCGGGGAAGGGAGCTGTGAGTCCAAGAACCTTTCCAACTCTGGGCCCACATACTTCTCTTCCAACCTGTGCACTTTAACCGTGGGAGCAAGGGGGACAGTAAACAGAGCCAAACGAGGATTTCGAAGAGCAAAGGCTGCACAGTGGGAGACAGCAGATTCGATTATTTAGGTTTCCCTCTTTTGTTCCTGTGGTACGAAGGGTTGAACCCTGGAAATCTGCAATGTGCTACACCCAAACCCGTAACAACTTCTCTTCTTGTTTGAGACAGGATCTTACTACGTATCCCGGGCTGGTCTCAAATGGTGGCGACCCTCCAGTCTCCCAAGCACTGGGTTATAGTACGCATCACCTCTCAGGCCTTAAAGCACACGCCCTGCAAGAGGCCCTGGGCTCAGTTTAGCCCAGTTACAGAGCCCCATGCCCCGTCTCTGCTCACCAGTGCCAGTGGGGACCCATGCCCAGAGCGGTGCAGGGACCTGCAGCTGCGAGCACTGAGGTGGGGAGAACCGAGGCCCTGGGCCAGAGCTGAACAGGCTGGGTTTTGGGCTGGCCTAGAACCCAGCAGTCCTCCTGCCTCAGCCTCCCAAGTGCTGTTTATTTTTGAGACAGGGCCTCACTCTGTTGCTCAGGCTGGTCTTACACTCTTGGGCCCACGTGCTCCACTTGCGTCAGCCGCCCCAGTAGCTGGAACAACAGGTACATACCCTGCGCTCGGCACAGAACCTGGGTTCTCAATGTCCTTCAAGGACTGCTGAGCGCTCGGCTCTGAGGTGGTGCTAGGAGGTGCGGGCCACAGGCCCTTGGGGTGCCCTTCAGGGCACTGTGGGGCTCTGACTCCTCCTTGCTCCTGCTTCCCGCCCTGGGGTGAGTGAAAGCGTGCAGCCATATTCCTTCCTGAGGGGCTGCCTGGCCACAGGCCTGGAATCTTCCACACTGAGGCAAAAGAAACAACTTGTAGGGCCAGGGATTTAGCTCAGTGGTTCCAGCATCCACCTGACAAGAGCAAGGTCCTAAGTTCAATCCCAGGTAACCACCTACCACAGTGCCGGGCGTAGTGGACCACAGCTGAAATCCCAGCACGAGGGAGGCAGAGGCAGGAGGATTGCTGTGAGTTGGAGGTTTGCCTGGGCTATATAGCATGTGTGGGGCCAGTCTGAATTACAAAGCAAGACTTTGTCCCCACTCCCAAAACAAAGAGACAACTTGCACTTAGGGGCCTGAGGTAGGATGGACTGCAAGTCCAAAGCACCTGCCTGGCATGCACAAGGCCATGAGTTCCATCTTAGCGCTGGGCGGAGGGGGTTTACGGAAAAATTAATTCTATAAAAAGTCTCCTACGTTTATTAAAACTCTCATTACTATACATACATACTTCCATGTCTCACCTCCTTTACAGTCACATAGGGTGACTTGAAATAGCATGGCAACATTTGAGCTAACAAATAACACTTCCTGGAAAAAGACAGAGGCAGCAAGAAAGAAGAAAAGAAGCAGGGAAAGATAAGGGAAACTGGTTCTGGTACAAGTCACGACTCACTTTGGGAGCCGGCCAAGGACCCCAATCTTAAAGAACTGCTACCAAAGAAGCCACTTGGGACTGATTTCTTTCTTTTCAGTGCCGGGGATGGAGCCCGAGGTGCTCAACCACTGAGCTACATCCTTGGCCCTTTTTATATTTTATTTTGAAGTACAGTCGTACTAAAGTGCCTAGGTTGCCCTTGAATTTGATATCTTCCTGCCTCAGACCCTCAGGCCTGGGTCCCTGCGCTGGGCAGGGCGGATTTGTTTACGATCTATTTTTAGTTGTGTTTCTCCCCCCCGCCCCCGTGTGTCTCCACGTGTGGCTCAGTTCTGCATCCTCAGGGTCCTGCAGAGTGCCTAAGAAAGAATGTGTATCCCGGACACGTTTAAGGAATTAAGCCCGACGGTACGTGCAGCTGCTGTGCTAAAGGTGGGGGATACCTGCAGCCGCGCCGCCCAGCTCCTCCGGCGTTCGGATGAGCACCACTGTACTCTGCTGTGCGTATGCGGCTCGGCAGGCCAGTGAATAGTACAAATGGTGAGATGGAAAAATTCAAGAAACGCACGGGGCGTGATGGTGCACGCCTGTCAACCCAGCGCTCTAGGAGGCTGAGGCAGGAGTATGTCAAATTCCATCCCAAACTGGACAACTACGCGAGACACTGTCTCAACATTTTAAAAAGCGTTGGGGATGCGGCTCAAGATCCGAAAAACTCAGACACCGGGCGAGAGCTGTGTTTCCTCCCCTGAACGCCCAAGCCAAGACTCGATGACCGCGGGCTCCCCGCCCTCCCAGTGGCCTGGAGCCACGGTTGGCCGCACCGGCCGGCAGCCATCGTCAAGGTCGCAGACGGAGCAGGGAAGGGGGCGCTCACCCAGTCGAAGTCGCACGGGTTGCCGTCTTCGCGCTGGGTAGGGAGACCGTTGCAGAGCGGTGGCAGTTTCCTCACGAGTAGGAAGGCAGCAGAGAGGAGGGCCGACAGCAAGCAGTAAGGCCGGGCCAGCCATCGGGAAAGCCGCGGCACCGAGTACACCAGGGCAATCAGAGGAGCTAGGACAGCCATCTTTTCGGCCGCCGCGGCGCCCGCCGCTCTGCGGCCTCGCTAGGGTAGGTTCACCGCCCTCCTCCCCCGACACACACACACTCACATCCAGGCTCGAAATTTTATTGGACCAAATCTCGGAAGCACCGCCTTTAGACTCGGAAGTAGATCTCTGATTGGACATCACTTAAGGTCAGACGCCAAAGAGGGTTTTAAAATTTTATTGGTCAATCTAGCTGTCGCTTTTTTAACCTAAGTCATTTAATTGGATATGTAACTTTAACGAGGCACGGAGGAGAGACAAGTTTAACGAGGTTAGCTAGCGCTTCCTTAACGTTCTCACAGAGCGACGGAAGTACTTGCCGGAAGAAGGTAGGCGTGGCCTGAAGTAGCCAATGACTGGACGGCCCTGTAGGCGGAGGGCGGAGCCCACTCCAAAGGCTTGCCCAATGAAAATCACTAATGCCAGACCCTGGAGAAGCGCCGGGCCGGAGGGTACGATGGAGAATTTCACAGCCTTGTTCGGTGCTCAAGCTGACCCACCACCTCCCCCAACAGCACTCAGCTTCGGACCAGGAAAACCTCCACCTCCACCTCCGCCTCCTCCGGGTGGGGGACCCGGCACGGCCGCACCCCCTACCGCGTCCACAGCTCCCCCGGGTGCGGACAAGTCAGCCGCGGGCTGTGGCCCCTTCTACCTAATGAGGGAGCTACCAGGTGAGTACTAGGCCCGGCAGAAGCCTGCCAGTTACTTCATAGGTAGGAGTGGTGGGCATGGCTACCAGCTGCGGCCAGAAGCGCGAGGTGACCCCGGCAGCGCGTGACCAGATCGCGCGGCTCAAGGATTCACAGCCCGAGTTGGCTTGAATGTAGGCCGGAGTGATGTGAGCAGGTGCATCTCCGGGGCAGTCTTTCACTGTAAACTCAGGCCGTCACTAACCTGTGTGGCTCGTTTAAAAAAATAATACAGTGGGGCCGGGGTTTTAGGTCAGTGGTTCCGGCGCCTGCCCGGTGGCCCCGGTAACCACACACCACAGTGCCGGGCGTGGTGGCTCACGCCTGTAATCCCAGCACCCGGGAGGCAGAGGCAGGAGGATTGCTATGAGTTCCAGGCTGGCCTGGAGTACATAGTGAGCTCAGGGCCAGCCTAAACTACAAAAAAGCGAAACCCTGTTTCAAAAAAAAGGTGCAAGGTTTGAATCAGTCTGCCACAAATTTGTTGGCTTGGAGCAAGTCCCCTTGCAGGGAACTGGCGATTCTTCTATTCAAAGGTTAAAAATTGGACCCAAATCCTTGAAAGAAAATGTTTGAAAGGGGCCGGGGATTTAGCTCAAGTGGTACCGCACCTACTTTGGAAGCACAGGGCTCGAGTTCGATCCCCAGTACCAGAAAAAAAGGGGGTGGGGGTTCATTCCAGCTCACCCTCGGCAGCAAGTAGTTGGTTAATCATTGAGAGCGCAGGACTCTGTCGGAGTGGATGTTTGAGCCACGGGTGTGCATCGACAGACTGCCCAGACATACGGACGCGAGGGAGAGGCGCTTTTTGATATCAGGAGTCTGGATGTGAGGGAGAGCCTGAAGGCTGCAGGACGGAGGTCCTGTGGGACTCCAGCAATGAGTGCAGGGGCGGAAGTAGTGGGACCGAGCAGGAGAGTTGGGAAGCAGAGGCCTTTACTGAGGTTCCAAGCTGACGGCAGGCGGTTTTACTGTGGGAGGGGAATGATGCAACTTGCGTGTTTTTATTCAAGCAGCTCCTGGAGCACAAAATGGGGACATGCGTGAGAAGTTACTGCTTGTAGTCCAAGAGGAGCAGTAGTTATGCAGCAAGGCTGGGAGGTGGAATGAATGGATACGAGGCACAATTCTCTGACTGGAATGAACAACCAAATGGAAAAGGGAAGGAGAGAGAGGAATTAGGGGCATTTGTGAGATCTGGGCTTCAGTAATTGGTGGATAGGAGTCTCAGACTGGGAAGATAAGTAAGTCTGAGGAGAAAGTCCGGCTGTTTTCATGAGTTCAGTCTGCAGAATGCCTTCCAGTTCATCCCCCTCGCCTCCCCCAGTCACACTGTTCTAGCTGAGCTTCGAGGTACTGTTATCCTGCCTAGGTCGGAGAAAACAACCCCTCACTGCACTTGCTGAAAAGCTGGCCCGACAGCGTAGCGTGGGGTAGTTGCTCCTCTAGCCAGTCTGTTCTTGTTTCGTGTGTGTTGGCACAGGCCCAGTGTCCTTGTCCAGAATGCTTGGACCAGAGTGCTTTGGCTTCCAGGTCGTTTGCATACTTTACCTCAGTCTGAAAGTCTAAAGCGCTTAATATCTGAATTTAGTTTATTTTGGTTTTTTTGGTTTGGTCTTTTTGGTCTACTGGGGATCAAATGCAGGGCACGCAGATACATCCCAGACCTCGTCTGTGTTTTGAAATAGGCTCTCACTGAGCTGCATAGGCTGGTCTCAAGCTTGCATTCCTCCTACCTCGGCCTCCTGGACAGCAGGGGTTATGAGCCTGCGTGCTGCACCCCCCAGAATCTGAACCAGCGGAATTCCATGTTTCCATGGCACCTGGGCTGCAGGTTTTCATATCAGGGTTGCTCAGCCTGTATTTATTTTTGCTGTTTCTTACTTCAGAAACTGAGAGCCTGTCAATCCCCCCTCCAAAGCATTGACACTCAGGTGGCAGTGCAGCCTGTCACTTCCCTCCGGGTGGTAGGCACGTGTACCTACCGGGCGCTGACCTCCACTTCCGCCCTTGGGCCCTGCAGGCAGCACCGAGCTCACGGGCAGCACCAATCTGATTACACACTACAACCTGGAGCAGGCCTACAACAAGTTCTGCGGGAAGAAGGTCAAGGAGAAGCTCAGCAACTTCCTGCCCGACCTGCCAGGGATGATTGACCTGCCCGGCTCCCATGACAACAGCAGCCTCCGCTCGCTCATTGAAAAGCCCCCCATCCTTGGTGGCTCCTTCAATCCCATCACAGGGACCATGCTGTCTGGTTTCCGGCTCCACACCGGCCCGGTGAGTCCCGCTAATCCCTGTCCGCCCTCCCCATTTTGGGAGCTGGTCTTCCGCCTTCCCCCCTGAGCCGCCCATGTCCCTGCAGCTGCCGGAGCAGTGCCGCCTCATGCACATCCAGCCTCCCAGGAAGAACAAGCACAAGCACAAGCAGAGCCGCGCCCAGGACCCGGTGCCCCCAGGTAAGAGGCCCCAAGGAGCAGGTGGGGAGCGCTGCCCCGCCGGAGGTCCCCTGAGCTGGGATGACAGCCCTCATGTCTCCTGCAGAGACACCTTCAGACTCCGATCACAAGAAGAAGAAGAAGAAGAAGGAAGAGGACCCTGAGCGGAAAAGGAAGAAGAAAGAGAAGAAGAAGAAGAAGGTAGGCATGTGCGCAGCCTGTGAGCCCATGCCCAAGGGCAGACCCAGGGCAGCAGCAGTGTTCTGATCCTGCCCTGTGTCCCCAGAGCCGGCACAGCCCCGACCACCCTGGCATGGGCAGCTCTCAGGCCAGCAGCAGTAGCAGCCTCCGCTAATGACCACCGGGCTCCCCGGGGACGACTCTTCTGCCACACTGGGCAGGCATCGCTGCCTCCACCGGAGCAGGGACAGAGGCCATGCGCCAGAGGGAGAACAGGTCTGCCTCTGCAGGCCTACCGCCTAGTGCCCAGTTGCTTCCTCCTGGACCTCTCTTCCTGTCCCAGGAAGTGTTCTGTTGCTGTTTCTTTCCTTTGTGCAGTTTGGTTTAAGGACTTGATTTGGTAGGTTTTTCACTTTTAAAAAACAGAATTATCAAACTGGCTGAAGTGTGGCTGCCTGTGAAGAGGTAAGTTAGCAGGGTGTGGTCATGCACTCTGGGAGACCGAGGCAGGAAGACGGAGTTGGAGGCCAGCCTTGGCAGTGCAGGGACTAAGACCCTGTCTCCAAATAAAAGATGTTGAGAAAGGGCTGGGATGTAAGTCAGGGTGAGGCGCTGGGTTCAGTCCCACTACTACAAAGAAAAAAGCACAAAGTGCCTTCTACAAGGGTCAGGGTCAAGGGCAGCCGCTCGGCTGGGACTGGGCGCTCTGCCTCCTCCTGAGTCAGCAAGGGACACCCACGCCCTGCCCCCGTGCGGGGCACCTGCAGGCTCCACCTGAAAAGCTGGACGTCCCAGGTCAGTTTGTGCAGAAAGTTGTCCTGGAAGCACCGTGAACATGGTCACCTGGGGATTCAGCCAGAAGCACGTGACCTCAGAAGCCAGCTCTGACAGACTAGGGCACCTGTTTCTCCTAGAATCTCTACCTGCCTCATCCTTCGTTAAGACAAAACTAGCCGGATACAGGCTGAACCCTGTGCTTCGGTAGCAGTTAGGTGACACAAAACAGTGGGAACCAGAAATCAGACGTGGCAGGCAACAGTTCCAACCTGTGACAGAAAGCCACGGCCACCCCAGGTCTGGGGCAAAAGCCTTCGCCCTGCTCACCACCCTCTGGGCTTCCAAGCCAGACCTGTTCTAGCATGGAACCTCCAGGCAGTCTGCGTCCAGGGAGCGAGGGGCGACGAATAGGACTGCCGCCACCCCTGGGTCCTCACCAGGCCTCCCCATCTGGGCCACCGGCTCCAGCAGCCTCTTCCCAAGGACAGAAGGGGAGACCGGCAACGGTAAGTTTGGTTGCCAGACTGGGTTTCTTTTTTTTTTTCAAGACAGGGTGTCTCATTTTTGTAGTTCAGGCCGGCCCTGAGCTCAGCCTCGAACTCCCAGCAATCCTCCTGCCTCTGCCTCCCAGGGCTGGGATCACAGGCGTGAGCCACCTCGCCCAGCTCTTTAAATCATTTTAAACCACATTTGGCAACACACCCCTTTCATCCTTACACCCAGGAGGCTGAGGCAGGAAGATTGTTGAGAATTTCAGACCATCCTGGGCTACACAGTAAGATCAAGGCCAGCCTGAACTATATAGCAAGATCCTGTCTCAAACAAAAACAAACTTTTTCACCCAGTTAAAACCAGGAGCTATTATTATAAGTAATTCCACCCTGTCCTGCCTAAACAGGCTGGGACAGCAGGTGCCCAGGTTTCTTTGGGATGACTTCCAGGGAGCACTCAGCCTGCCTTCAACACAACACAGACGACACAAGCCAGGGAGCTGGTCAGAGCAGGATTTCTTTTTATTCCTCATTGGTTTAAAATGGCTAATCAGAATAAAAAATAAAAGGGCCTCTGTGTAGAGGCTGGGGTCTCCCTGTGTGGTCAGAGCCCAGAGTCCCCTCTGCCCAGCACCATACCGAGGTGGACTGAGGGGTGACCCCAGGGACAACAGGAGGGGCCCAGGCCTGCCACTCCTTTTCTGTATCCCCAGTTTTTGGCATGTGATTAAAAATATTGCTTTTTGGATTCTTTTCTCCTGTCCTTTGATTTTAAAATTATGTTAACCATGGAAGCTAGGGGAAAAGTTTTGAGGGCTTGTGAAAGTACCCCCCTCCCCCAGAAGAGAGGTGACTCAGTACTGCTGCTCCCGCAAGCGGGCCAGACTCTCTGACCCTTCCCGGAGGCTGGATGCCGCAAGCCAAAACCGCCTCTCCTTGGCCAGGGCCCCGGACTCAGCCCCCACTCTGCTTCTGATCCCACACCAAGAGGTGCGAGATCCCAGGTCAGTCGTGGACGAGGGGACCACGGGAAAGGGAGACTCCGTGTCTTCCTGCTGGTCCGAGGAGAGGAAGAGTGAGGTCCCCTCCTGGTACTTCCCTCCCTCATCTTCCCATCCCGGGATAGATATATAATTTCTTTGATATTTATAATATATATAATATATATAATATATATATATATATATGTACACACACACCTGGTAACGCAGAAGAGGAAAAAAATAGAATCCGTAACAATAATAAAAAAAATTATTTCTGGTTTAAAAATGATCTGGTTCCCTCCAGAGCGGCGAGCATTGCACAATGTCCACTGAGTCTGGTCCAGAGGAGGAGGGGAGGTCTCCGCCACCTCCCCAGCCGCCTGGAGATGCTGCCTCTCCTGCTGGGCGATCACAGGTCGTGCAGGGAGGGCGCGCTCGAGGGAAGGTGGCCAGGGCCCTTTGGTGTAGGCGAGGCTGGAGGAGCTCACACAGAGATCTCATAGGTGGTGCCGCCCACCCCTGACACCTTCTTCACACCTCCCCGCGTGGGGCTGCTGAGCTGTGGCTGGCCCGGACCAGGGGAGGCCGGGCCCATGCTCTTGGGCTGCCCGTTGGATTTGCTGTAGGCGCTCTTGAGCTGTACTTCATCTCTGCAAGGGGACAGCGTGAGGGACCAGGGTCAGGGGACAAGGACCTCTCCTCTCACAGCCCACCCTCCCGTCGGCCACAGGACAAGCTAGGGACTCCCTCCCGCACACTTCAGAAGAGCAGAGGAACCCATACTCACTTGGGGGTCAGCAGGGGCTGCAGGGCCACCTCCTCCGCCTCAGAGACACCAGCTGGGGTTTTTTGGCTGCTATAGGATGTGGATCTGCCCAGGAAGGGGGCAGCTGGGCCCAACTCAGGGGACGCAAGGCCCCGGCCCCTGAGCCCCTCGGGCTTGCCAAAGCGGGGCCCTGCCGGGCGACCCAATGGAGTCTTGGCCAGTGGCGAGCGCTTGGAATCATCAGAGGAGCTGGTGCGCGCAGCATGGCCTGAGCCCGGCGTGGACTGGGTGCCTAAGTCCCCAACTCCTGCCTGTTCCTCACGGCCTGAGAGCGGGGGCGACTGGCGCAGCAGCTTCTCCCGCTCCTGCAGCGAGGCCACGATGTGGCGTGACAGGTTGTCATAGCGGACTGGGGATGGTTCGCGAGGTGCTGGGCCGCTGGCTGCCAGGCGTGGGTGCCGCTCAGCCTCGCGCTGCTGGGCCAGCCGTGCAGACAGGAACGGCGAAGTATATCCCAGCGGTGGCTCAGGTTCAGGCGCGGCCTGCACCGACTCGAAGTCGGGGCTGTCTGACGGCGTGAGCAGGCTGTCATAGGACAGGCTGCCGTTGCGCGTCTGGTTGGCTAGGCTCTTGTAGGATGTGGAGGTGGTGCCCTCCGAGCGGATGGACTGCAACTGGCCCAGCTCGAAGCCTGTACCCTGGGCCGACTTGAGGCTGGAGGAGCGCGAGCCGCTGGACAGGGGGTCAAAGTGGAAACTCTTGCCAAAGGTCGGCGAGCGGAAGCTGTCCGGCTCCAGGCTGGGCTCTGAGCGGTAGCTGGCATGACGGCTGCCCTCTGCCATCGAGGCTGCTTCCTGCAGGCTGTCCCCGCGGCTCAGCTGAGGGGGGAGCACAGGTGCTGAGCAGCACAGCTCTGGGGCTACAGACAGGCCAGCAAGGCTTGCGGTGCCCAAGCAGGTCTGCATCAGTGCCGCCACCGAGGGTACCCAGCCCCAAGCTCTTCCCCTACCTTGGCGCTGGAAGAATGTGGCATGGCGGCTGACGCACTGCTGCTGCTGTAGCCTGGCCGGTACTTGTACATGGTGGGCGTCGGGGGGCTGTCTCTCCCCAGCAGGCTGCTGTCTGCAGGAAAGCACCCAGGGGAGCACTTCACAAACTGCTTCTGGGGCCTCGTGCCTCAAGGTACAGGGCAGGGGACCCACGGGCAGGGCAGAAGGAAAAGCCCAGCCCTCAGAAGGCTCTCCCAGCAAAAGGGATGTCTAGGAGCCGGGGCTCCTAGACACTCTGGGTGCTGAGGCATGAAGGAGCCAACTTCAAGCCCATGCTGGGCTAAAACTTAGTAAACGTATTTTGAAACTGTCTCAAAATAAACTGAGGATATAGCTAGTGTGAGGGCCCTGGAGTCAAGGCCCAGTACCTCAACAAAAAAGCAGAAAAACATATAAGGAACACAATTTACAGCACAGGATGTTTACATTAAGTGTTGGGTAAAAGACTTAGAAGTCAGGGTTGAGAGCTGGCGCAGGTGGGATGGGTACCTAGGAAATCTCTGTCTGTCCCCATACCCAGTTTCCCCCATCATCCAGACCTCCAAAGCAACCTGCTCAAGTAATGCCACCAGGTGCCTTCTGCCTCGCACCCCTCGGGCCTCCCAGTGCCTGCAAGCCCTCACCCTCATTTGGAGCCAGGCTGAGGTGCGTCCGAAGTCCCGTGTAGCGGCTGAGGTCTGGCTTGGGTGGCGGCGGCGGCTCCGCATCTGCTGACTGACTCTCTGTGATCTCCAAGCTGCCCTTAGACTGCGGGAAGGAGGGAAGGACGGGGAGGGCTGCAGCACCGGACCCAGGACTCCAGGGGAGGAAGTGGCGCTGCAGAGCTCATTCGGGACCAACAACAAGGTGAGGGCCCTTGTTCATTTCCACCTGCAGGCAGGTGTCGCATTCCTATCACCTGCATGCTGTTAAGTCTTCTTATGAAGACACCAGAACGAACGGGCACAGTGTCTACTGTCCAAACTTAAAATCTAATGAAGAAGGACTTGGACTTGTGATTTTACATAACAGGACCAAATGGTTGGGTTGCAGCGCGAAGCGGAGCACGCAGCCGCCGGGGAGGCCAGCCAAGCCACCTCCTCCCCACTGCTCACCTGAGTCCTCTTTAGTTCCCCCTGGATGCCGTTGTCCACAATCTTCACGGCCACCTGCCCATCCGACACTTCCGGCCGAAGAAAAGGAGGTCTGATGACAATCGTCTTCTCTTTCTTGGGTCTCCCCAAGTACCTGAGTGTCAAGAGTAAGACTTTGCTCCGTGCGTTCGTGCCTTTGAGGATCCTGCTGCCTGTGCGAAGGAGCAGTGGGGTGACGGTCTGCTCGTCACAGCCGCTGCAGGCCTCTCGCGGGTCAGCCGGGCGGGGCCCCCACCAGACGCCAGTGGGAAGGCCATTCCACACAGGAGACTCGTTCCCATCTGGGATGAGCTTTACGTTAGGAGAACTGGCACTAGTAAAGTATTCTACCACGGATGAAACAACAAAGATGATCATTTAAAAATTAATTTTGTGAACTGGGTATGCTGGCATATGCCTGTAATCCCAGCCCTCAGAAGTTTGAGGCAGGAAGATCACTAAGAGGTCAAGGCCAGGGCCAGGAATTTAGCTCACTGGCACCATGCCAGCTTTGTAAGTATGTCCTGAGTTTGATGATCCCCAGTGCCAGGGGGAAAAAAAAGTTCGAGGCCAGTATGAACTACATACCAACACCCTGCCTCAAAAAATAAATAAACAAACAAATAAATAAATGAAATGAAAGTTAATACATTTAAAATAAAGTATGGAAAAAGCACGTATGTATCAGACTCTCTTTTTAAGTCTTTTACCCAACACTTAATATAAACATCCTGTGCTGTAACTTTTAAGGCCATATAAATAAGAGCGCTAATCCATGGATTCGTAAGTATGGAACTATTTTTAAGGAGTATTATTGGAGAACAAAATACAATAACTACAAAAAGAGACCCTATTTGCTGCCATACACAAGACATACTCCTGGCTGGGAGTGGCCCAAGGACAAGCTGAAGCCCCAAGCTCCATCCTCAACGAAGACCACCCGCAGGCGCCTGCTTGCGCTGCTCAGGTCTCACCCCTCATCCACTCACACCCTCAGCCGGCCGGACCACGGGTCCGGAAGAGCGGCCTATGTCTCCCTCATGCTCTCCTCCCAGGACGGGCCCACGCCGGAACAGCCCAGTGTGGGGACCTGCCCCTCATACCTGGGTGCTGGCGAACTGCAGAGCACACGACTGACGTTGTTGCAGCAGCCATTGGTGAAGGGGTTCACGCCTCCCCGGAATTTACCTGTTACCTGGTGAGGACAGGGGGCAAACCAGTCAGAATCAGGACAAAGCGCCTCTGGAAATACAAAAGTAAGAAGCACAGCGACCACCCAGAGGCTCGCAGGTGGACGGCTGCAGACAGACTCAGCGTCAGGGGCTCAGTTCGAATCCCAGCCCCTCAGGGCTGCTGACCCTCAACTGCACTCTGCTCAGTGGAAATGGGACTGTTTTCCAGATACTAAGCAGAAGGTGAGGGCAGCTGTCCAAATCCCGTGCGCCCAACAGCACAGGCCCTGGACAGCCACACACCTCATCGTCACTGGATACTCTCAGCTGTATTAACACTATTACTGAGGGTGCGATGTGGAAAGTCTATGTGTCCAGCACAGACGCCCTGCCCTCCTGAACTCACAAATGCAGAGCCCACAAGGCACAGCTGTGCAGGTCAGAGTGAGCCATCAGGGCTGGCCGTGCTGCACGCACAGAGGCCGTGGTCACTCAGAGCCAGTGCTGTCCACCCGGAAATCGCCCAGGCTCCTGCCACATCAGCACGTCCGGGTCAGCTCCTTACCTGCTCGTTGGTTGTGCGTCCCCTGGCCACCAGCACCACATGAAACCCTGTGAGGCCCGCGACAGGGATGAAGAACAAGCCTGCCACACACATCACTGCCATTCTGATGCCGAGCAGTCAAGGAGAGCGGCACAGGACATAGAGCATCTTCCCTAGCGCGCTCCCTCCCGCCCCTCCCTCCAGTCCACACCGCACGCCTGAAGGATACGTGACTGCCGTATGGACCCCTGAGAGCTCCTCTAAGTGGTAGAGGACATACAGGAGGCCGAAGCCGAACACACCCATGATGTGGGCTGTCAGGGACAGGAGAAAGAGGAAGAAGTAGCGGTAGTTCCGGCGCCCGATGCAGTTGTTCACCCAGGGGCAGTGGTGGTCAAACTCCTAGGGCAGAAAGACAGCTCAGAGGAGCTCTGGCCTGGCCCGGGCTCAGAGGCAAGACGGGAGGAGTGAGCCGGCCCAGGACAGGGCTGCCATGGCTGCACGGGCCTGCTCAGCACTTAGCCCCGAAATTAGCAACAGGCAGGAGCAGCTTCCTGCTGTGACCCCCAGACAGCTACAGAGGGCAGAGAGGGCTGGCTCTCGTCACCCTGTGTGAGCAAGGCGAAGATGCAGAAGACGGCCCAGGAGGGAAAGCCGGCGGAGCCAGGCTGGACAGAAAGGAGGTGCAGAGAGCATCGCCAAGCTAACTGGCACCAGCTGCCATAGCACGCCCTATGGGAGCTGGGGCTGGTCACGGCGAACGGGGACGGGGCTGTAGGCACAGGACTGCCAGCCTCCGGGCTGCTCACCTCCACACAGTTGTCGCACACGCTGCAGTGGGAGCACCGCGGTGGCCGGTAGAAGCGGCAAGTAGCGCACCACTTCATGCGCACCTGGATGCCCTTGATCTCCACTGTCTTGTAGAGAGGAGCTCGGAAATCGTCTTCTTTGTCCTCGTCCTCCTCCGCTAGGAAAAGAAAGAGGCGATTAAACAGCTGTGCCAAAACCAGAGGGAGCACAAGGCCCAGGTGGTACTGTAAACAGTCTCCAACCACAGCCACGACGGCAGGGACAGTACACGGGCAAAGGAGCAGACAGGCGACCTGCACCGAGCCACAGCACAGCGAGACAGCGCAGCGCCACGCCGCGCTAACGTGCTGGAGGAGCCCAGTCGGAGGGCGCGGGCTGGAGGAGGAGTCTGCGAGAAAGACTCGGGGCGGGGAGGGCTGCGGCCACAGGCAGCGATCTGCCCCACGGAGCGGACACCCCAGACTCCTGCAGGGCCTGCTGCACCTAAGGGACTGCGCCTGGGAGGGCCCTCGCCGGGACGGCCCGCGGCGGCACTCCCACATACAGTGCTCCCCTGCGGGAGATGTACTGAGACAGGGCCCCACCATGTCCCCTAGGCTGCTCCAGTTCCCACATGCCAGCATTAGACACTTGTGCCACCACGTCTGGCCACTCATGGTTGGTGTCTGGGTGTACCCCAAAGCCCCACACAGTCAAAGGTTGGGATTTTCGGACACAGCTAGATCTAGGGTGCACTAGGATTAAGGCTGCCCGCCCTGGGTGTCAGCGCCAAGCCTGAGGCGGGAGCCTGGACAGGACGTAAGGGACAGAAAGAGGGTTGTGGGGGCCACTGCTTGTCACTTGCTCCTTTGCTGCTTCTCTGACAGTTGATTACTTTGCTGCCTTGTCTCTGCTCTGCTGGGCCACCCTGCCACAGGCCAGCAGACTGAACTGCACCCTCTCCCACCGGCCAGATCACCTCTCCCCCGTGACTGCAGCGTTAGGGATTTTGTGTCAACAAGAAAATAACAAAGACAGCCGCGTGCAAGTGTGCCTGTGTGTGTGTGTGTGTGTGTGTGTGTACACATATCTTTGGGTATTGCTGTCCAAGCCCTAACACGGTATTTCTCTCAATTTTCAACTATCAGAAACCAACCCATTTCACGTACTGAAAAGTTTTTAATTTTTTATTATTAATCTAGAAAATACATACAAGGGAAAGAAAAGTGATGTTATAGGGATTAAAAACTGCCAAGTATGGTGGCAAATGCCTATCAGCTCAGCACTCTAGCAGGCTGAAGCAAGAGGATTCCAAGTTTGAGCCCAGCCTGGGTAACTGCTTAGTACTTAACAAGACCTGGTCTCAAAAAATTTTTTTAAATTTATTTTGGTTTTTTTGAGACAGGTCTCACTGTGTAGCCTACACTGGCTTTGAAGTCACGATGCAGCTCAGACTGGCTTGAACTCAGGAATCCTCCTGCCTCAGCCTACCAAGTGCTGAGACTACAGACATCTGTTATTATACATAGCTCTCAAAATTTAAAATATTGTAATTTTTAAAAGGATGAGAATGGGGCCGGGATTTAGCTCAGTGGTTCCAGCGTCTGCCTGGCAAGTACAAGGTCCTGAGTTCAATCCCTGGTAAGCACATACCACAATGCCAGGTGTGGTGGCTCACACCTGTAATCCCAGCACTTAGGAGGCAGAGGCAGGGGGATTGCTGTGAGTTCAAGGCTGGCCTGAGCTACATAGTGAGCTCAGGGCCAACCTGAACTACAAAGTGAGACCCTGTCTCAAAAAAAAAGATGAGAATGTAGCTTAGTGCAAAGGTTTTGGGTTCTATCCCCAAGACAACAAAAAAACAAACACAAAACAACAAGAAAACCACTTCAAAATATTTGAAGATGTGCCACAGTGTCACAGTAGCTCGCTCTGAGCTGGGAAATCACAGGTGATGCTGACTTCTCAGCACTTCCGGAATAAAACCTGCACCACCCTCATTGTTGATTTCACTCTTTGTTTTTGAGATGAGGCTCCCTGTACAGCACAGGCTGCCGCACCCCCATCGAGGATTCTCCTGCCAGTGCCTCCCATGGATGCAGCTACAGGTGTGCACCAACTCAGACACAAACCTTTAAATACAGGGTCTCTCTCCAGAAGAGAGAAAACTCAAATGGTACTTATTCTACATTTCTGATCCTCTTGCCAAGAGAACGCCTTCCCTGGGGAGCCGCACAGCCGTCCCTGTCAGTTCTCCTCCAGCTTTCTTCCCGACTAAGCCATCTGAAGGCAACGGCCTTCCAAATCCATCACGGCAGTGCTCCCCGCAGCCCCTCCCACTAAGCCCCGGCCCTGGGCACAGAGGCCCTCCCCTCCGCCGGCCGGATCACACAGACACAGGCGGGGCTGGGACGCCGAGAGCCGCAGAGAAGCCGGGTGGCAGCGTGGCCACCCTCCCGCCCACCGCGCTGCCTCTCAGCTGCACCGACTTCCCTCCTCCCGCCTCCCAGGCTCAGCTGCGTCCTGCAGTGAGCACAGCTTTCAAAGCACCTCGGCTCCCTACATTCACTTCCGGCCTTGAACTCACTATGTGGTCCAACACGCTCCGAGACTCAGCAGCTCCCTTCCTCTGCCTCCTGTGTGCCAGGGTCACCGGTGTGCACTGCCACACCAACGGCCTCCAAACTTAAAGGTAGGGAGTCTTTCAGTGCGAAGGCACTGGGTACAATCCCCACTATCATAAAAAGAGAAGCAGAAGACTTAGACATGCCTAAGACTGTTCTGTCTTCAACCCTTATCTGTTCAATGTTCCTACCACTCATTACTTATTCGTTGCTAAGAATCAGCACCCAATCTATGTCCTAAGTCAGGAACCCTGGAGCTACCGAGACGATTCCTTCATTTCTCCTGTCTGCATACACACAGGGTCCCACACCAGAGCGCCGAAGAGCAGTGGCCTAGCGGCATGGCAGGCTTCCTTTGCCTTCCCTTTGCCTGGTGAGATAGCAGGAACAATTCTGAGGTCCACATGAGACAGATCTCTAAATCCAGCTGAGCTTCATCCTCTGGTCTATATTATTTATCGCCACAGCTGCGCAGAAGGCATCTGTCCACTCTTACAGCAATTATTTTTGTGAAAAGAAATATGATCTCATGAATCCTCCACTTAGACACCTTTGTTGTAAAGGAAATGTCACCTAACTGACCTTGTAGCATTTAATTTAGCACAGAGTCCTTCACAGCGCTGCTCTCGGCCCCTCCTGCCTCTCTCTCCCAGCCTGCCCCTGCACCCTCCAGCCCCACTGAGCTCACCAGCTCACCATCTCATGGCTAGGGGATTTTGTCTACACTTGGGCCAGGGATTTAGTTCAGTGGTTCCAGCGCTTGCCTTGAAAGCGCAAGAGACCAGGTACGATTCCCAGTAACCACATACAACAATGCTGGGCATGGTGACTCATGCCCACCAGCAATCATTACCACATATCACATATCACAGTGCCATGCGTGGTGGCTCAAGGCTGAGCTTAGAGCCAGCCTGAACTACAAAGCAAGACCCTCTCATCGAAAAAAAAAAGACTCTGTCTATACCAATTTTTTGTCTACATCGCTTCTCAGTCAGGCTGTCACCTGTAATCATAGCCCTTGGGAGGTGGAAGTAGGCAGATCACAGTTTGAGACCAGCCTGAGAGACATACAGAATTCAAGATATCTGTTACCATACATGGCTCTCAAAACTAAAAATATTGTACTTTTTAAAAAGATGAGAGGGCCGAGGATTTAGCTCAGTGGTTCCGGCACTCGCCAGCAAGTGCAAGGGCCTGGGTTTGATCCCTAATAACTACATACAACAATGCTGGGCATGGAAACTCACGCCCACCAGCAGTCAGAACCACACACCACAGTGCAGGAGAGGTGCTCACACCCATAATCCCAGCACTAGGGAGGCAGAGATGGGAGGATGGCTGAGTTTAAGGCTGGCCTGGGCTTCAAAGTGAGATGCTGTCTCAAAAAAAAAAAAAAAAGAGATCTCACCTCGAGGGAAAATCCCTGGATCCATGAAGGTGGCCATGCTGAAGTTGGCCAGCACGAAGAGAAACATAATCGCATTGTAGATGGGCACTGCAGGCGACACACACAGGCTCAGTCCTGGACATCTGCACAGAGAATACACAGAAAATAAGGGACAGAAACCGTAATTCAGCCACTAAACCAGGTACAGTGTCATAAACCTTTAATCCCAGACCCTGAGAGCCCAAGGCAGGGAGGAGAGCCACAAATTCAATCCCAAATGGGGGAAAACAGAGAGGTCCAACCTCAAAATAAAAAGGCCGGACCGGGGCATGGGGCAAGGACCAGCTGTCAGCCTCATGGATCACAGCTGGTCGAAGGTGGGGCTTTTCGCAGAGTGGGTGGGTCCAGGGTGTGTGACACTGGGATTGAGGGTGCGATGCTGGGTTCACTCAGGGTGCAATGCTAGGACTGAGGCTGCTGGCCTGGGTGTGAGTGCTACCCTGAGGGCAGGAGCCCGGATGGTCATAAGGGACAGGAGGGCTGTGGTAGTCACTGCTCGTCCCGTGCTGCTTCCTGCCTTCCACCTCCCACACCATGAACTGCTTCTCTTCTGCAACGCCCCTCAGCTGAGAACCCTGCCCCAGAGCCAGCCAACTTTGGACTGAAACTTTTTTTTTTTTTCATTTTTTGAGACAGGGTCTCGCTTTGTAGTTCAGGCTGGCCCTGAGCTCAACCTCAAACTCACACCACAGCAATCCTCCTGCCTCTGCCTCCCAAGTGCTGGGATTACAGGCGTGAGCCACCACACCCGGCACTGTAGTATGTGGTACTGATTGCTGCTGGGTGTGAGTCTCCACACCCAGTATGGTATGTGGTTACCGGGGATCGAACCCAGGCCCTTACACTTGCAAGAATGGCACCGGAACCAGTGAGCTAAATCCCTGGTCCCTGGACTGAAACTTCTACAAACGGTGAGTCAAACAAGTCTTTCCTTCTTCAAGTGTCAGGCAACAAAGAGAAAAGTCACAAAGACACCAGTACTAGAACAAAAGCCTTGGCCAGGGGCTGTCCCAGTGACCCCTTCAACCGCCAACACTGGGCCCAAGGACCCTTAAGAGTTTCCTCAGCGTGTGCAGAATCCCACACCCTCTCCCAGGTCTGGCTCTCCAGGGCCATCTGCGTATTCTGCACAACGTCCTTATCTCCTCTAGAAGCCAGGCCTAGAGCTGGGAGGTCACTGACACCAGCCTGGGGCGCCTCCGGATTCTCCACTGGGCCAGGTATTCCTGAGTCATACTCAACAGCAGGATGGCAAGGTCCTTCTCAAGGCTGGGATATTTAAAAAAACACAGCCAGGGGTCAGTATCCGGTCCCCACCCCACAACCCTGAGCAGAGTGGGGAGCCCACGTCTAAGACCGGAGACCGCTGGCCACCTTCCACCAGGCAGCACAGACTCTGGAGCAAGCGCTGGGTGTGGCGCCGCCCTCGTGAGTCCAGGGTGAGAACTTCTACTGGGACCTGGGGTTTGAGGCAGCAGTAAGTGCCCCCTGGCCCGACTCAGGGAGAACTGCCCCCCACAAGACAGGCAAGTGCCCTAATCAGCTTATGGCCAGGAACTTAATCTCCAGACAGGGCACATCTGTCCTTGGGCCCCAGGTCTGAGCCACCCAGACGGAAGAAGCTGGCTGTCCCTCAGGACCAAAAGGGCAGCCCTACACAGGCCTCGGGGGGCTGGAGGCCTTGGGCTCCACAGTGAAACACAAGTAAACTAGACGCCAAGGAGCAGAGACAAAAATGTCAGAGCAGCCCTGACCTTCACTGCCACTAACTTACAAATCCCACTCGGCCATTCATTCAAAAACGTTTTAGCTAAGTATCTACTACGTGCCAGGCTTTTAAAATGTAAGCATTCGGACCTGGGGCAGCTCAGTGGGTTCACACCTGCCTCCAAAGCCCAAGGACCTGAGCTTGACTCGGTACTGGAAGAAAATAAAATGTTAAGTATCAGTCAAGGCTTCCGATCTCTGATCCAAACAGTGAAGCCGCCACAGAGCCACTGATTCCAAAGAAAACAGCCTTGGCCACTGTGCCACCACAAAGCAGCCTCGGAGCAGTCTGCTCTGCTGGGGCGCCCCGAGCCTGACCTCTGGCTTCTCAGGAGGAGGGACAGAAACTGGAAACCAGTCATCCAAGTCCGAGCCTCCCTAGTGCTCAGAGTCCTTCAATTTCCACCTGGGAGGAGCAGAAAGGGTGACTCACACACCAGGGAGCTAAAGTGAACCCTCGAGCCCAGAGGGCCTAGGCCTTGGGAGCCAAGAGCCGGCCCTGGCGACTCCTGTGGCCACCGCAGCCTGGCCACCTAACAGAAACAAGCAGGACCTTCCAGCCAGAGCCCGAGGGAGTGACCGAGAGTGGGCGTCAGCCACTGCCCCCAGGGGTCTCGGGTCTCACTGGCCCCGAAGCTCTGCCTCCAAACACAGTACTTCACCAACTGCTGGCCCTGCCAGGCTCTCCACACAGACCTGTCCCAACCCAAGTGTGCGACCCTGCAGCTCAGCTCTGCCACCTGCTCCGTGGAGGCAGATCGGCAGGTGACAAGCTCGTGAGACTGGCCCAGGCATGTGTGAGCAGAGCCTGTCCCTGCCAGGCCCGAGTGACCACACCAGCGGCCTGTCAAGCCTGTTGCCTTTGGTGAAGGAGGTGCTCCGATCTGGGAGCTGCCAGGACCTGCCCTCAGACTCAAGTAATGACAGGGCACCTGCAGCGCAGGGAGTGGCCGGCCCAGCCCAGAAGGCAGCTGAGTCACGGAGGGTGCCCAGCTCACCCATCCTGAGCACAACTGGTTCTTCTGCCCACTGCGCTCTGTCCCAGAGGCCATCTGGGAGGGGGCCTCAATATCCAGTCCTGAAACCTAGCCCCCAACACTTCCTACTGTGGAAAGCAGGAAGTTCCTAGAAAGAAGAGCAGAACAGACACAGGAGCGCTGGCTCTGAACCCCGCTGCAAGTAATGCTGCACTATGCAGCCTCATAACCACACGCAGTGCTCCAGCTTGTTGCTTCTGCTATCGAGACAAGCAGAACGCCAGGTCTTCACCCAGCTGGCTTCCTGCCGCGCTGCCTGGACAGACCCAGGCTTACTGACTCACCGTCAGGTCAGCACCAGCTCCTACTGCAGCCCCTGCACACACCCCGCACTGACTCCACCTCCCCTCACACAGTGCTGAGGACTCAACAGCTCGAAGGGACAGCGGCTCAGCTTCTGGCAGGCAGGATGCACGTCCTGCCCATGCCTGGCACACTGCTCTGGCACAAACGAGCACTCCCCGATGTCAGGAAGGGCTGTGAAGGCTCACCCAGGAGGGTCCTCAAGACTGTGACAGTCTATGACGGTGAGTGGGTCAGAGCTTCAGTGACAGCCAGCCTGCTGAGGTGCACAGGCCGTAATGCCGCCAGCTCCGCTCTACGGGGAACATACTCTCTTCATACCAGGACCAGTTTCTCCTGAAAGACTTGCCTGGGAGCCAGGCGTGGTAGAGCTTGCCCATAATCCCAGCATGCAGGAGGCAGGACGATCACAAGTTGGATCTAGCCTGGGCAAGACTGTCTCAAAGAAAAAGCCAAGCTTGGTGGTGCAGGCCCATCAACCCAGAATTGAGAGGCTGAGACAGGAGGACTGCAAGTTCAAGACCAACCCAGAGTACACATTAAGATCTAATCCCAAAAATAAAACCAAAAAAACCAGGCAGTAACAATAAACCCCAGCCCCTCTTGCTGTGGTGCTTCTGGGAGCTGGACTTGCCAACACTTGAACATGACGGGCAGGGCCTGGGCACCTACTCCTGGCACAAACACCACAAGGGTCAGAAAGGAGTAAAACGGCCCAAGGAAGGCCTATGTCACAAGGCCACTCCACTGCGCTCAGGGCCAGCACCTCCGTACTGATGGAGAAGAAAACAGCAGGAACCGGGAGGCTGCCCAGCTCTGTGGCTACGGGGCTGGAAAGGGCCAGACAGAACCTGAAAGCCAGCAGGTCCCAGGTCTGGCACCGGCCCTGGAAAGGCACTGCGTCTTCCAGAGGAGCCTGAGTTCTAGCCCAGAGGCTCCCTGAAGCAGAGATCTCACCTCACAGCTGGAAAAGCCGCACAGCAGAGAGTCATCTCACCGGTAGCTCGTGGAGACTCAGGGAAGACTAACGTGGTGACTTCAAGGGGGGCTGCCCAGAACCCTAAGGTCTCCGAGGACCCCAAAGACACGGTGTGGCTGTGTCCCGACAATCCAGGCTCAAGGGGACCACTGCACTCCCGCCCTGTTTTACAGGCGGACTCCAGTGGAAGGATTCTTCTGAAGAAGCATCACTGTGCTTAAATCAACCCCTCTCTTGGCCTCAACTTCCTCATTGCAAGAGGAAGAACGCAGGGCCACAGGGACTGACAGTCTCCTGACCCCAACTACTACCCCACCCACTCCGCACTGCCCCTAGTCACTCACACCTTCGGCGCAGAGTCCAGACCACCCTGGAGGGCGGCCTCCTCCCTCCCAAACAGCAGGAAGGAGATGAATCCAGACAGGACCTCCGGCTTCATTTCTGCCCTGCACACACTGGGGGGGGGGGGGGGGTGCCAACCGCTGTATCCAAGTTCTCTGGGCAAAGGAAAATCATCACTTCTCCTATGGCCAAGCCCAGAACTAATTTCTGCTCAGAGCTTTCCCTACTTGACAAAGAAACATGGAGGATAAGCTGTTCCTAATTAGGTGAAGCTGAGTGTCATTAATTATGTCTGCCAGCTGGGAGACACTTTCTCCTCCCAGAGCAGCTCCCGCCTCAGCCTACCTCGCGTGAGGCCCGGGAGCCAGCTCGAAAGCCTCACTGGCCCCCCCACCGGAACCCAGCGAAGTTCTCGGAGGCCATCTACAGTTCTCCAAGGGGCTGACCCCTAAAAGGGACAGCATAAGGGGCACTGTGTCTGCGGCTAACTCGCCTTGGAGACAAGGGTCAGACAGGAAGGAGGGAGGTGAGGAGCACAGTGAGGGGTCAAACCTGAGGTGGGCCAGATCGCAGGGAGAGAAGGGAGCTGGACACAGACGCCAGGGAGCTTCACCTACGGCCGAGGCAACAGCTCCAAGCTGCCCTGAAAACATCCTCCAACTCAAGATGGAGGTAATTACACGCTACGTATCCCAAACACGCTAGTAACAGAGACATCTCCAAAATCTTTCTTCCTGGGGCTCAGAGACCACAGGAGGGTCCCTACTTCACTGGTTGAGGTGAGAAAAGTAGGTTAAGTAGCTTCAACTATCAGCTGAGCAAATGCCTGTGTGCGTAAACTGGTATAACCAGCCAAGCACCACAAGGGTGGTTCACATCGTCTGCAGGCAGAGGCTGAGTGACAGCCAACCTCATCCCCATCACCCAGCCTCTCCCAAGGCTCTGCTCCAGGAGGGCAGAGGTCTCACACACCAGGCCAGCCCCACTCCACCCCCCGCCATGAGGACACGATGGGTGTGACTGTGCTCCTGGCATGACAGCAAAAGCAGAGACAAGTTCTGACGCGGAGATCTGCACCTCTGTGCTGGCGGCCGACCCACAGGAGGGCAGGCTGCTGGACGTACTGAAAGGCAGCGAAGGGGAGAGAGGACGGGCTGTCTCCAGGTGCCTCAGGGGCCGCGCGCAGAACGAAGTCAGGGTCAAAATATGGAGGACTCCTCACTCCGGGGAGGGGCGGGAAGCGGGAAGCGAGCTGCTGCCGGACACCGGGAGTGACGCCTCTCCCTGGTTTGCAGACCAGCAGCCCTCCGACTCCTCCGGCCGCCCTGGTCTGAACTGCTTCTGCGTGTGCAGCTCCTTCCCTCCACCTCACTGCTCCCTGGGAACTGTCCACGTCCCAGGCCGGCCTCGGCGAGCCCACACTGCTCTAACCGTCACTCCTCCCCTTCCTCTTCCAAGACCTCACGCAGCTCAGCTGCACCTCTGCGCTGCGACAGCAGGCGGACCATGTAGGGGCGCGGTGCAGACCGAGGTCCTCACCGAGGGGTCCTCCTGCGCCCACTACTTTTCCAAAGCAGACAAGGGATGAGCAGGAACCAACCCAGGGGATGCTTCCTACATCAAGCAAGGCCTTTCGAACTGGACTTCACTGCGGGCCTGGGCGCTCAGGAAGGAAACAGAAACCCTTGTAATCACAGCACCCCAGGACCTGAGGCAGGCGGGCACAAATTCAAGCCCAGTCTAGGCAACTCACTGACCCAGCAAGACCTTGTCTCCAAATTTAAAAGAAATTAAAGAAGGGTTGTGGGTGTAGGTAAGTGTGAGAGCCTGGGCTCAAGCCGCCAGCAGAGAGAAAGGAAAGCAAAGACCAGACCGTGCCGCCTGCAGCAGTGTCACCCACCTGCCCGGCCCCGATTCCACAGCTCAGACCGACGCTCCGCCGACTGTGGGGACCGGCCTCTCCGCCCCTCACCCGGGCCCTCGGGAAGTACCCAGTCCAACCGAGACGGTCCTCCCCACACCACCGCAGGAACTCACGTAAAGGCGAAGAAGAGCGTGGTGGCGCCCACTAGGAAGACGGCGGCCGCGGAGACCGGGACATACTTGCTGGGTTTGAATCTCTTTCCGGACTCTGAGGGCATGTTGGAGCTGTGAAGGAAGAGCTGCCCTGCCGCATAGCCTAGGCACCCAGGGCGGCAGGACAGACAAGAAACGGGCGAAGGGGTCGGCAGGGAGGGCGCCAACCAGGGGAGGCCGGAGACGTGGCGCTGTCACCCTTCCCCCTCCCGAAGACAGCGCAACAGATCCTGCGGGAGGGAAGGTGCGCGGGAGGGGGAAAGGTGACTGCCTGGCCCGAAACCAGCTCCCTGGAGCAAGGCGGAGGGCAGGTCAGGAGACAGGGCTGCCGGGGTCTGAAAACTGGGCAGCGAGCTGCAGATGGCGCAGGTGGCGAGGGCGGGCAGTCAGACAGAGCACAGGGCAGCTCATGGGTGAGGCCAGGCTTCGGAGAGAAGGAGAGGGGATGGGGTTGGTGCAAGAAATCCCGCGGAGACCCTGAAGTAGCTCACAGCCACCTCACTTCCCCGGGACAGGGTGCACCTGGCATGCGCCCTGCCTCCCCTGCTCCGCCCACGGTCCTTGTCCCTTCGGGCGTCTCCTCGGTGCCACAGCTCCCACACCTTCTTCACCAGGGCTTGCAATCTGGGAACGGCAGTCTGATTTTATTTATTTCTCTCCTGATGGCCGACACTGGAAACAGCTGTTACAGGGCTAAGTTGTAAATCCTTTTCTTTGAAGGGGGGAGGAAAGACAGAGCAAGCCTGACTGTCTTCAGTCTCTTCTTGTTCCTCCTGATCCTTCTAAGGGCTCTGTTTCCCACAGAGTTCAGGCAAAACTAAAGGGAGACTTAAAATCCTTGAAGCCATGTTCTTCCCGGTAAGCAGAACAGGATGAAGAAACAACTTCTGCTTGATAGTATTTTCAGACTACTGTAGATAAAGGAAAAGCTCCAAAGATGCCCTGGTTTGCAGGATTCGTGAGGCCTCTGATCTTCCGTCAAGCCTGGGCTCTGCAGATGTGGAGTTTGCTGGGTTTCAGGGCCTCACCTGGAGAGAAATAAGAATGTTTACCGAAGAAAATCTTCTGAGCATTTCTACACAACGCAAAGGCCCCCATCCCCACAGGCTACTCAGTTAAAAAATTCCTTTTGGAGAAACAAAGGTTTTCCTCCTCCCATCAGTGAACAGAGAGGAAAAGGGATCTCCATCCTTCTCCCTCCTGTGCCTTGTTCTGACAGAAAGGAGGGGAGCAAGGCTCTACCTGGGCTACTGTCATCGAGGGACTAGCTCTTCTAAGAGGCCCATCTTGCCTGTGACCGTACCATGAGTATAAAACCAAGACGTAAACACAAACAAGCGCACGTGAGGGGCAATCTTACAGCAGAGACTTCTCTTCGTACGAAGTACTTACTCCTACAGTGAAAAATGTCACCTTATCTTAACCTCATCTTCTTTCTCTGTGAGTCTCCTACTCCCATCTGCTTTTTAGGCACACCCCTGAAGAGGCAGAAGCCCAACTTCTGGCCTTCCAGAATTACCTTGGAAGGACAGGGTAAGAAACATCCCTACATTCAAGATGAAACACTCTCCAGGAGGGCTGGGTCCATCATCAGGACTGGGTCCCCTCTTCACAATCCCAAGACTATTTCTAGCTACAGTGGCCTCCCAGGAAGAAAACGGGGCCCCACCTAGCTCATCAAGATTGAGTGTAACAATTATTTCTGCTGATGACAGTAGCAAAATAATACCAGCACCCTGATTTTACAAGATACTTTTCATCTGACCATCTCAAAGCTCTCTGCCCCCATTATCTGGTGACACAGTCCCTTATCCCACTCCGAAGGACTGAAGGCCAGGAGCGCCCGAGGCGGCTACACTGAGTCACCCAAGCCAGGCTACTCTGCACGGCTCTCTGCCCACACAAACCCTGCCCCAGGCCTTCTCGCCCACCTCACTAAATGACCAGGGAACAGCCTGGACCTGCAGACTGAACACTTTAAGCTAGAATTTATTTATTATTATTATTTTTTTTTTTTGCAGTACCAGGGATTGAACTGTGCTTGCAAAGTAGACACAGTACCATTTTAGCTAAATCCTCGACCTCTAAGTTAGAATTTTAACAGGAAGCAGTCTGATATTTAAAACCAAAGGCAGAGATTTAAAATATCGGAAGATGTGGATGGTAGAATACAAACTTAGCCTAGAATTCATCATTTCTCACCTGTGGCATGGAAGACACAAGCCCCTGCCTGTGACATTCACCCCCCCCCTTTACAAGAGGGTTCAGAAGGCCAGACTCTAGCCCTGGACTGCAGCAGGACCCAGAGACCACAGGCCACTCCTCCAGTACTAACCACACAGGAGCTCTCCAGCCCCCACTTTCAGGATTATTTAATCCTCAATTTCAGAAAATACAAAACCCAGCCTTCAGAATCTGGGCCTTAAGTAACTTAGTTAACAACAAGTGGCAGGCTCTTGAGTTGTACACAGTACTGTTAAAGCAAAGGTTTCCCTCAAAATCTCAAAGATTAAAGACAGAGAATTATACTGCGTTCAATCTAGAGTGTATTTAGACAGCACATATTATTTCAATTCTGTTCTTCAGGAAAAATATACCTGGTCCAATAGTGCTATCATAACAGTCAGGAAAGCTGTGCGATTTGGGGAGTGCAATACAGACCCGCAGCAGCACAACAGAGAAGGGTGCAGGGTTCACGGCAGAAGGGACAATGTAAAACCCAAGAACCCACCGGGCACAGAGACACGAGTCTCAGTACAAGGACGTGCCACAGATGGCAGATCCCAGAACTACTTTTAGTAACTTCTAAGATTATTGGATTTCATATACCTATAATCCACGGACGAGGCAGGGGGGTGTTGAAGCTGGATTGCCCCAAGTCGAGGCCAGTGTGGGCCACACACGGAGTTCAATACCAGCCTGAAGTACAAAGTGAGACCCTGTCTCAAGGAAAATAAAAAGATCGACAGAACAGTCATACTGTAAAGAAAGGCAGAGTCCCAAAGATGTTCCTGTGACATTCTCAGTGTTTCTGACCTTTCTTTTTCTTTGAAGGCTTCTAATAAGGTTTAACGTGAGTACTTCCGTGGAGTGAATGTATATGAGCAATACTACCCGCAGAACAAGCATCAGTTTGTTGAAATAAACTAGCGTAACACTACCAATCTGAATACACAGAATCCGAGGGCTCACGGAATAAGCCACAAGATATCACAGTCAGGCGGAAGTTTAACGTATTATCATTACAGACCTAGATAACGAAATGCCTGTCAATATAACTCAAACGGCTTTTACAGAATGGGGGAAAATAACCTATTTTTGACACAGGGCAGAGGGATTTTTAGGACAAAAAAGACAGGAACAAAAGGTTGCAATTAACCTGGACAAGACGGCATTAACCAGGAAGTGAAAAGCCAAGGCGGAAAAATGGCCTCAGCCATAACATACATTAGATCCTAGAACTGCTTTTAATAACTTCTAAATCACTTCCTCACTGCTCATGTCGGCGTTTTCGTTCGTCCAAATAGGCAAACGCTTTCATCCCTGCCCCGCAAAGGGATTCCTATAGGTTAGAGACCCTGGCAACCCCTCGGAGCTCCGCCAGAGAAAGTACAAAGTACTCAGGCAGGAGCCCGGGGCCCCGGGGAGCACAGGAGAGGGGCGGTGGCGGGGACCAGGTAACACGATGGAGCCCGAACCAGGTAAGAGCCAGATCAGCGGAGCAGACTCCGCGCCAGGCCCACCGGGGTCGAGCAGGGCAGACCCCCGCGGGCCGGACGCTCCGGATGCGGGGCGCAGGGCCCAGGAGGGTGCAGCGCCGCGGGCCAGGGCCGGGACGGGCCGGGGGCGGCAGGGCGGCGGCTAACGCCGGGCTCCGGTACTGGGTCCGGCCCGGCCGGATCCCGGGCTCGGGGCCGTGGAGCCCGCGGCGACCTGCGCTCCGCCCGTCCGCCTCGAGCCGGGGAAGGACGGGCCCTCGACCCCCGCCGCGGTCCCCCTTCCCTAGAGGTCACTCTCCCCTCCCACCTCCCTGGCCCGCACTTCCGGTTCCGCAGGGGCCGGCGTCCCCGGGACTTACCAGAGGCGCGGCGCCCGTCACCGCCGCCGTCGTTGTCACCGCCGCTTCCCGGCAGTGCCGTCCGGCCGCTGAGAGAAGAGGCAGCGCGCGGCCCCCGCACGCTCCACGCCCGCCGCGCTCCTGCGCGCTCCCGCCCGCGAAGCTCGCCTTCGTGCCGGCGCGCGGCCGGGGCCCTCAGCGCCAGGGCTCGAGCCCTTCCAGCGTTCCCATTGGCTCTCCGGCACGGGCGCGCGCAAGGTCTCGCGCGAGGCACGTTCTCTCATTCATGAGGCTCGCGCCGCCGCGCCCGCCCCCGCTCACTCTCTCATTCACCCATGGCCCCCACTCCCACGCCTCTCCAGTGCGTGCGCGCGAACGCCGGCGACCACGGCGCCCTCGCGTTGTGATTGGCTGTAGGGGCACAGCGCTGTATGCACGCAGGGCGACGAGAGCGCGCGCGCAGGGCCTCCGGGTTGCGCGGACGACGGGACTGGGAAAGCTGGCCAACTACGCAGGAGTGGGAGCGGGGGAATAGCTGAGCGAGTCCTGCCTTCTCTTGCGTCCTAATTTGTATTTCTGCCGTATCCGAGCAGAAACCTTAAACTTCTAAAAATCATATACGTCTACTGCAACTACTCCAAAGCAAGGGCGACTCCCGAATTCACCGGCTCTCCCCCCCATAAAAGTGGTATCTTCCAGACTGACTGCCATAGCCAATCACGGACGAGCTGCCGTGTCTTCCTGCTCCGCTCCTTCGCGCATTGGCTAACCGCGTGGAGGGCAAGGAAGCTGACCACCATTTTTTTGGGGGGGGGTGGGGGTATAAACTTTATTTAAAACTGCCTTGTTGCAGAAGTCTGGTCTGGAAAGCGCGGTGGTCCCATCCAGATCTTTGGTTGTTGAGCACCCTGGACTATGGCTCGAACTTGGAAGGGAGTCGGACTGAAAGACCTCCCAGGGCCTGGAGAGCCCGGGAGCTGGACGGAGAGAGATGCGCGACCCGACCTCTCCGGATCTGAGAACACGGGCTGCGCAGCCAAGATTCTCCAGAATAGCTCCGGTCCCTGGTGAGCTGCTGGCCGAATCTCCAAAGACCCCAGCGCGACGCTTTGCCCTAATTAGTCCGAGACGACAACGAAACCCTTAGCCGTGCCACACGCGGAGCACGGCCGCTTCCCATCCAAAAGCAGCGCTAGGGTTACATAAGCGCCCCTAGAAAGAACAGGATCTCACCTCGTCCTGCAGTGCGTGCTCCGCCTGTTTCCAAGGCTGGGACTGGGCATGAACTACAGGTGTAACTGTGGTGCTGATACGTCAGCCTCAGGAGCCGGCAACAAGGAGCCTGCCCTCTTGTTTTCCGGGGGCCAAGCTTCTTCCTTTTCTGTCGTGGCATTTATTATTAGTTCTAATTCATCCTTGTTTGGGGTTTTTGAGAGAAGACTTCTATTAATTATTTTTCTCTCATTGCTGAGACTAAATACCTGACACCCAAAGTTAGAGGGGAAGGAGTTTATTTGGCTTAGTTTGTAAAGGTTTCAGCCCGTAGTCGACTGCCTTCAAGACGGGGATGGCAAACAAGACTCACAGAGAAACAATGGCGGGACAAGGTAGCCAAGGCGACAAGGGAGGGTTTTAACAGCATCTTTCTGCCATTTTATCTTTTTTTGGTACCGGGGATCAAACTCAGGACCTTGCGCTTTTGAGGCAGGCAGGGTGCCACTGCGCTACATCCCCAGCCCTGCGCCTTTTAATCAGACTACCACGATTAGGGCGATACCAAAGTAGTCACTCAGGTGTGTGGCGGTTAAGTGACCTTACGCTCTTAACCACACATTCCAAATTCATCTACTTCTGAAGAGGAAAGCCCCACTTTATCTGCACGAGGCCTCAGGGGACCTCTACACCCAAACAGTAACAGCTTCCGTGGTTCATCCTGGGCTGGAACTGCCAGCCATCTTCCGTCTCAGCCTGCATCCTGGAATTAGAGGCACGCATCACCGTGTCTGGCTCAGCCCTAATTCCTTCTTGCCATTGGCTTAGACCTGGCATTTATTGCAACATATCAGTAGTTCTTATTGGTATTTTCTAAACTATTGGATCATAAGAAACGTGCATTTAAAGATTGCTGGAGATAGAATATTTACACTGTGTCTTTTTAATCTCTAAGTCATTGTTCCCTAAGATGAAATAGAACATTTTTCTATGTTACAATGTTTTCATTTCCTCCACTTCACAAATTGGGCATTTTTATTTTTCTACTTCAGCTAAGAACTTATAGGTGTAGAGATGTCTGCAGGCCAGGCTGGACCGATGGAAAGCACTCAGCCCCCACCTTGCACCGTGCACCGGCTATGCTCCTGGCTCACTGGAGACCTTGTTCTGGACTGTCCAAACTGTTTTTAGCTGGGTGATCCGGTGGTATGAATACTAATTCAAAATGTACAGTCAGTTTTCTTAATCCAGTTTTCCTTTGGATCAGGCCAAGTTTATCTTGGAAATGATGTTGAATAGAACACAAGGTTTAAACTGGTAGGCCACTTCTAAGTAGCAATCCGGAGTAAAATCCAGCCAAAATAAAAAAAGGGTCAAATTACTAAAAATATTATTTTGATATATCAATTAATATCTGGCATTTTCTAGTGTTCTCCTCTCGCAGGATCTCACTATGTAGTGAAGGCTGGTCTCAGACTCGCCATGTGTGAGTGGACCGCCGCACTGATCGTGCCCAAGCAGGCTGTGAGCACCGCAGACTATAGAGTTGATACCACAGTGGGCTTGAGAAGGGAGTCTAACCAAAAGCTGTGACTGGACAACATGACAGAGTGACTCACACCCAAATTCCATCCCCCAAACTCAGAGTGCTTTCTCTTCCAAGCCTTACCTGTGTCAGCAACGGATCCCTAGCAACCACAAGTGGCCCTGACTATGACGTCACCAACGCGTATCAGCAGCTTTGGCAGGCGGGCGTTTTCACTGCTCAGGATCGGGCACGCTGGGTCCCTGTCTCTCTCTTCTTGCCTTATTGTTGTACTACTGGGCAGGAGATGGAGACCCACTACAGGGGTGTCCAGTAACCTGGCAGTCCAGTGGCCTGGAATGCCCAGTCAGCCTCCTGCCTCCACCTCCCTGGCCTCCAGACTGCAGCCTCGCAGGCTTGTGCTGCCACGCCCACTTTTCCTTTTTTTTCTTTTTTTTTTTTAGGTTTTTTGAGACAGGGTCTCGCTTTGTGGTTCAGGCTGGCCCTGAGCTCAGCCTCAAACTCACATCACAGCAATCCTCCTGCCTCTGCCTCCCGAGTGCTGGGATTACAGGCGTGAGCCATCATGCCGGGCACTGTGGTATGTGGTACTGGTTGCTGCTGGGTGTGAGTCTCCACGCCCAGTATGGTATGTGGTTACCGGGGATCGAACCCGAGTGCTTGCGCCTGCAAGACAGGCGCTGGAACCACTGAGCTAACTCCCCGGCCCCCTTTGTTTTTCAAACAAGGTCTTCACATATAGTACCGGGTGGCCTTGAACTGGCTATCTTCCTGCCTTGGGCTCCCAAGGACCAGGATGATAGACCTGTGCACCCCATCTTGCTAGCCGTGCTTTTTCAAATGCCCCTCACTCATATTTTCTTGTGCCCGTAGATGGCAAACCACAGGGCCATTGTAATTCAGCTCAGCCGTCAGAGAGCAATGGACGTCCTTTCAGCCCTAACCCACCAATGAAGCATTCATGTAAGGCCTCTTCTTTGTCTCCTGTACCATTTTTATGAGTACACACTTGTAGTTCATCATGATTGTATCTATCATGGGGAGCTGTTGCTACCTGCATTCTCCTGTCCGTGTGAATCGGGCTGAGCAGTGGAGGCCAGACTTGGCTTTCCGCTGGTCCTGGGATCAATCCTCAGCACCACTCCCCTGAAAGAGCCTCTGCCTGTATTAAAGGACTATCTTTCCTTTGTACTCTGGATCCTAGATCCTTCACTATGGCATTTTCTTATTAATACTTTCTTTTGATATGTCATTTTAAAAATTAAAGGGCCAAAAATCCCCACACCAAAAATCTTACAAAAAAGAAAGCCAGGTGTGGTGGCTTTTGCCTGTAATCCCAGCACTCGGGAAGCAGGGGCAGGAAGATTTGCAAGACTAGCCTGGGCTACATAGTAAGTTCAGAGCCAGCGTGAACTACAAAGTGAGATCTTGTCTCAAAAAAAAAAAGGCCCAGGGATTTAGCTCAGTGGTTCTGGAGCCTGCCTTGCAAACTCAGGGTCCCCAGTTCTGTCCCTGTTAACCACATAAAACAGTGCCAGGTGTGGTGACTCACACCTGTAATCCCAGCAGTTGGGTAGCAGAGGAGGATTGCTGTGAGTTCGAGGCTACACTGGGCTACATAGTGAGTTCAGGGCCAGCCTGAACTACAAAGTAAGGCTGTCTCAAAAAAAAAAAAAAAAATCTCCACACACAAACCCATCATTAATTTTTATCTAGAGTGTGTTGAGAGTCACCATCTTATCTGTAGTGACCATTTTTATGTTATTTTTTTGGTACTGGGGATCAAGCTTGGGCCCTTGGACTTGCAAGGCAGGCACTGGAACCACTGAGCTAAATCCCCAGCCCAACATCATTTCATCTGAAAGGCTAACATTGAATACTCCTACACAATATCTAACCCCCCCATACTCCTATCAAACTTTTTTGGGGGGTGAGGAAGGGGTCTTGCTATGTAAACGGGCTAGTTTAAATGTGAGGCCCGCATCAGCCTTCCAAGGGCTGACGTTACAGGAAGAAGTAATGCCCAGCTAACATGTCTAAAAGATCCATCTGTCATTGTTCTCCTTCCTCAGTCTGTATCATCTCTTCTCCTGTTTCAGGACTTGGTTCCCATCTCTGCAAGTTGAGGATCCATTTTTCAATTGGTACCAACATATATCAGGGCCTGGAGATCCACAGTCAGAGCTCAAGGGCCAGCTGGCCTTACACTTGACCTCTTCCTGCCCCCACGGCTAGGAGCACCCCCTAGGCCTGGTGCACACTGCGGGGAGCTCTGTTGCTTCAAGTACATCCCAAATGCTGCGTGACCTCTTCCTTCGAATCTTTGCTTCTTCCTCATTTCCATCTCCACAGTCCCTAAATTACTTTAGCCAGTACCCACTCTGAAGCCCATTGTAGGTTAGTGGCCCTCCTGAGCCTCAGATACAAGCTGTGCCTTCTGTCTCGACAGGGATGACTAACAGACAGCTGGAGCTTGACCAGTGCCACAACATTCTTCCTATGCCATTCCTTACCTGAGTTTTCCCAATGTCACACCAAATCCAGTTGGTGAAATTAAAAGCAGCTAAAATGTCGGCCTTTGGTTCCATTAAAAAAAAAGTCCTTGGTCCAGGGATTTAGCTCAGTAGTTCCGGAGCCTGCCTTGCAAGCTCAAGATCCCCAGTTCAATCCCTGGTAACCACAAATGTCGGGCATGGTGACCCACACCCACCAGCAATCAGTAAAACACCCCACAGTGCCGGGCATGGTAGCTCACACCTGTAATCCCAGCACTAGGGAGGCAGAGGCAGGAGGATTGCTGAGTTCAAGGCCAGCCTAAACTGCAAAGCAAGACCCTGTCTTGAAAAACTAGAAAAGTCCTTGATACTAATTTATTCTCCTTGTCACTCCTCAGCAAATCCTATCCATTTTACTTTCAAAATATTTCAAACCAGATAGGCCCGGTGGGACACCTCTGCCACTATAACCCCAGCACTCTAGAGGCTGAGGCAGGAGCATGAGTTCAAGGCCAAACTGTGCCACCCAGTGACAGTCTCTCCCCTCCCAAATACTCAGATGTGGACGGTAACTGTCGTCACTCTAAGCTGCTGTCAGCCAGCCCCTCCTCTGTGCACTGACCGCTACGCCACCATGGCACAAGTGATCTCTTCACGGTGTAAAGTAGGTCATGTTGCTCCTCTGCCTAACACCGCGCACCTACGGTCTCCCAACGCCAAATCCATTCTGCACCCTGATTTATAAAGACCTCGCCCTCTTCTTGTTATTTCCAGGGTTTGAACCCAAGGCCCCCACCCTGAGCTACATTCCCACTCCTTTTTTTATAGTTTTGAGACAGGACCCTGCCAGGTAACTAAGTTGCCCAGGCTGGGCTCCAACTTGTAATTCTTTCCTCACCCTCCGACTGCTGAGACTAGGCAGGGGCCACCGTACCCGCTCACAGAAGCCCATCTCTAGGCTCCGTTGCCCACCTAGCCTCACCTTCCCCTGTCCCTCACTGCACTCGTCATGCTCTTTCCGAGGGTCTTGCGGTATTCTTCCCCAGGGAAAGCACTGCAGCAGCAGTCACACACACTTCGCCTTCCCAGTTTCAGTGTAACAGCCCAGCGTGGTGGCGCAGGCCTGACCTGACTACTCTGCGAGGCTGCTATGAAACTTGGGCTTCAATCCCTAGTGCTGGAGAGACCAGGGTCTTTACTGACCACACAACTGCAGCAGCTCACTCTTCGTCTCCTGGCACCAAAGGCGGAACTGTGCCAGCACTTACCTTGTTAAGCATTTTCATGGAAGGTGCGTGCGACTCTGTCCATCTTGTCTCCACCGAGGAACGGCTCTGGGCAGAGAGCAGGCGCTCAGTAATCACTTAAACCCAGCACCACAAAAAATAACAGATAGGTACAGGGAGGAATGGACGAACCCTTCAGATACGAACAGTCAAGTGCAAGGTATCACAAAGAATGGGCTTGTGCCAGCCTCTTCCTGGCTGAGAGCTCCAGCTGTGCTCCCACTCAGCCTCTGGTGCAGTCACAGACGACAGGAAAGGTAACTGCAGAGGAGTTCTACCTAGATGAGATCAGAGATCTCTACTCTAAGACTCCAGCATGGCCTTCTTAGCTCCCCAGAGTAAACGGTCCTAAAAATGGAAATCAGGATATGGGGACTCAGCCCGCCCAAGCAAAGCCTGTCCTCCCAGCACTGGGAAAGATGAAGCAGGAGGATCTCAAGTTTGAGGCCATCCTGGGCTACACAGCGAGACACTGTCTCACAAAAACCAAAAAATGAGGGAGGAAGAAGAGAAGAAATCAGAAATCCTGCTTCATTCACAGGTAGATTCTCCATTTTCCCCATCTCTAAGCATTTGATCAATAAATCATTCAAATAATGTTTCTGCAACAGTTAAGAAGATCTTTTAAAAAATTATACTTGTGGGAGCCAGGGATTTAGCTCAGTGGTTCTAGCACCTGTCTTGCAAGCACAGGACCCAGGTTCGATCCCCAGAAACCACATACAATACTGGGCGTGGAGACTCACGCCCAGCAGCAACCAGTACCACATACCACAATGCCAGGCGTGGTGGCTCACGCCTGTAATCCTAGCACTCGGGAAGCAGAGGCAGGAGGATTGCTGTGATGTGAGTCTGAGGTTGAGCTCAGGGCCAGCCTGAACCACAAAGCGAGACCCTGCCTCAAACAAACAAAAAATTATACTCGTGACACACTAAAATACTAAAATAATTTTTTATTTGAAGTTTATTGAAAGGAGTCCCTCTAATTCATACTTCCACTCTAAATAAATAACACAGCAAATTGTATATGATGTATATAAAGTAGTAATTAAGAAGTTTACAGAGACAGTGGAACATGACTCTGATGTCTGCAGTCCCAAATGGCACCCTGGGCAATCCAAAGAGGCAATCACATCTTTAGGCCCCTTTTGATTCCAGATCAGAAGTCTGGGGCCCAGAGGTGAAACGTATGCTTGTGAGCTGCTCTCTGGACAAGTGGCCATGGCGCCCGTGATGGCCCCGAGATGAACATCAAGCTCAGGGCACAGATCCTACGCACCCTACTTGAGATCCATGAACCGGATGTCCATGATGAGCAGGAAGTTCTTGGGTAGTGGGCGGGGCGCCGGAGAGAGCACGGTAAACACTTGGTGCTCCAGGTCCACGCTGGTCACCACGATGAAACCGGCCACGCTGGTCTCTGAGAGGTTCTCCTCGGTGCCCTCGGCCGTGCTGACACTCAGCAGGTGGTGTACCATGTCCCGGCCAGGAGTGACGGGCACCAGCTTGAGCTGGTTGTCCTCCTGCGACATGCCCAGCGGCAGACAGGAGTCGGGGATGGTGGGGGCGCCCACCTTGTAGATCTTCACATCAGAAAACTTAACATTGAAGGCATGGGGGTAGAAGCAGCCCCGGAAGCCATAGAAGTACTCACGGATGCGCTCATCTCTGCACTCCCGCCGGAAGTCCTTGGAGCGCTCCACCACACCCCCAGACTTGGGGAGCAGCGCTGTGCGCACGAAGTGGGGCAGGTCTCGCTTCAACTCGTTGTACAGCCGCTCCTGGTCCAGCACCACAACCACGTCCACCTCGAAGGCAGAGGCCGCATGCACCAGCGCCTGGTAGCCCGAGCCCTTGACCCACCCGCAAGTGTTGATGACACAGCCGCTCACAGACGCCCTGCGGTTCACCTCACACCGCTGGTTAAACACATCCGCTAAGCGGGACGTAATCTGCAATAAAAGGACCACGATGAGCACAAAAACCAGACAGGAGCGAGGGGAACATACAATTGGGATGGGACGTACACACACAGCAACTCTCCCCCAGGAGTAGAATTGCCACTTACTGCAAACACGGGCCAATACAAATAAAATTTTTAAAATTCAGATTAATCAGTGGCTATTTTGTCCCTCTTAAATGGCATCGGGTACAAAAGAAATGGCTTACTGTGTGTGTGTGTGTGTGTGTGTGTGTGTGCGCGTGCGTGCACTCCCTGGGATCCAAACCCATGAACTCACATAAACTAGGCCAGTAAGCTACCACGGAGCTACACCCTCAGCCCACAAGTTCAGTCTGGCCTCAAACTTACTACAGCCCAGAATGGCCTCACAGTGACCCTCCCGCCTAGCCTCCTCAGTGCTGGGATTATAGGCCTGGGCCACCACACTGTGCTTCAAAAAGCAACTTTAATGTCTGTAGCTCTGACCTGTAAGACTCAATTTTTATTTCACGCTGTTTCTGCTTCCTGTCTTATGTCCCACATAGACATTTAATAAATTACTAATAGGTTCACAAAGTGTTTAACAATTGGAGACTGATACCTGAAACTGGTTTCTGAAACCATTGGGCAGTGGAAACCAAACACCAGGAGGGAGCAGGGCGTCTTTTTCAGCTGGCAAGCTCCCCAGCTCCCACCCCGACAGCAACCCTGAGCCCCCGCCACGGCTCCAGCTCCAACCTTATTGTACAGCTTGATGTTGGTACCAGGAGTGGTGGAGCCAAAATGATAGACCAGCGGGGCCTGGATAGAGAAACCTTCTTCCACATCTGCCGGCCGCTCGATATACAGGGCTCCCATGGTCCCAGGGATCGACACGGAGCCCTGGCCCACGTCCAGCTCCACGTAAGTAGGACGGCGGCCCAAACGCACTGCATAGTTGAGCAGCAAGCGACACACGGTGGACTTTCCCACATCTGTGGGTCCCACGACCATCACTCGGGGTCCACGCTCCTCCTCCTTTTCTGCCTGCCTCCGCATCTGCTCCAGGGCTGTGTGAGTGTTGAGGTAGAGCAACATCGGGGTGTCCTTGGAAACATAAGCCACTTCAGTGCGGCCACTCAGCTGCACAGAGCAGCCGTGCCAAGTGAAAACAGCCACCTTGGCCCCAGCGTCAAAGGTGAACTTCTTGTTCCGAGTCAGCTCTGTGCCGAAGATCTCGGCCATGCCAGCCAACAGCTCCAGCTGAACCGACTGTGACGCCTCCACCTCGAAGCGCAGCTCTGTTTCTCGCTCTAGTTCGAATTTGGTTGTGGGCTTCTTGTCATCACTGGCCTCCTCGCCCATTTTTTCGTGTGACCGTTGTGGCTGCAGCACAGATGAAATTCCAGATCCAATCATATCCAAGCCTCTGACACTTCCCCTTACCCTGCCTTCCTCTCCACCTTTGTCACTACTTCTGTCTCAGCACGTTTGCTGTCCACCTCCCCAACCAGAAGGTCAGGGTCGAGCACTTCTGTTCGCTGTTGTTACCTCTAGTCCCAGAGCAGGGCTTCACGAACTGCAAGCACCTGACAAACACTTGGGGGAAGAATGACTTAAAAAAGGAACACTCTCCACAGACTACTCTCCCCATTTTTCTTGCATCTCTACCAATACACTCCGGGGAGGAAGGAAGGCTGCAGATACCCACTCGCCAACACTCTTGGTCAACAAGAAAAGGGCATGTGAAATCCGGCCGCAAAGCAGAGGACGCCGGGTTTGGACTCAGGAAAACAGCCTGAGGCCCAGCTCTATCAAGACTACAGACAAACGGCCTCTCTGAACTCTCCCACCTGCCAACCGGCGGTACTTCCGCTTCCTCGCTTACAGAGTTTTCTAGGGAAGGGGGGGCGGAAACTAGGAATACAAAATGGAACGCTTTCAGCTTCCACTTCCGAATCTGTTCCGCAACTGCGAAAATCTGCCCATGCCCCGAGGAGGCCTCTGCGTTCTGGAGCTGACCATCTTACCTGTACAGCCACAAGACCAAACCAAAACCACACGCCCGGCAGCACAGGATCTGAACACAACAACAAACCCCAGCGGCCTGGCCGCTCGCCGGAAACGCAGGCGGTTCCGCTCTTGCGCAGTGCGAGGAGACAAGGGCGCGCGGTGCCTCTTGGGATGTGTAGTTGTGCCCGAACGGTGGGCGCGTGGGCGCCCGCGCTGCCGCTTGGCCTTCTGGGAGCTGTAGTTAATGATTATTGCGCACGTGACGTCAAGGTGGATATGGCGTGGGGAGGGACGGCTGCCGGGTCGGGAGGTCCTCGTCTTTCTCCACAAGCGCAGAAAAGGTGTCATCTAGGACCTGAGTGGTCCTTAAGCTCAAACCCCAAGCCAGCAAGTGGGAGGAATTAGCGAAGACCACCTGGCCATGAAGAGCCCAAGGGGTAGGAAAAGTGGAAGAAAACAGGCCGCCAGGCTGACAAGCTCTGTCTGACAATGCTTGGTGCGCAAGAGGCTGGACTCTACATAGTGAGAGCCTGTCTCAAAACAACAGAAGGTTCCCACCTCCTTTGCACTGAGCTGGCCATTTCGCTGGAGTCCTTTTCTCTATAGATCTCTGGTAGTTGTACAAGGTTAATCCATGTGCCTTCATGTGTAAGCCTCTTCCCACGAGTGTGGGCTTTGGAACCCGTGCTGCTATCTCACTGTGTCGGGGCAAGCCACGGGCTTCCTCTTGCAGATGTTTCTGGTCTGTAAAGTGGAGTTAATAACAGTACCCAACCTCTTAAAATCGTTTTGATGACTGGACGGGATAGTGCACCACGGAAAGCATTGAGCAGGAAGTCTGTGATGGCGAAGATCTGATGTAAGCTTTTAAACTCTGCTGGCAGGGTGAGGGGCCATAGTGACATTTGTTCATAGCCGCTTTCCCGTTTTCAAAGTTCTTTCCGCTCTTGTTTCTCCGCATGCTGCACAGTCATTGTTATCTCGGATTTCCCTCCAGGGAGCAGGCCGTGGCCGGTGGCACTTACAGAGCGCTCAGTGCGTGCCAGAGAGAGACGCTGAGTCAGGTGCCAGGTACTGTTCTGTGGGCTCCGCAGGTGTCAAGTCCTTTGTCCTGCAAGAAGCTTGTGCAGTAGGTACTAGGATAAGCATCCCACTTTACCTGTTTTTTGTTTTGTTTTGTTTTGTTTTTGTTTTTGTTTTTTAACAGATGAGTACCCTTTCTGGCCTGGTCCACAAAGATAGATTCTCCTGTTGGCCCTACTTAAGCACTCACTTGTAGGTGGAAATGTAGCCATTTACCAGTTATGCAGAACTCCTGAGTTTCCTTATCACCAGTTCACAGGATGTTCCCGGGCATCTTGTTAAGTTTTGTGTTATTGAATCTTGCAAACAGATCAGTAAACACTGGGATAGGAATCAGTAAGAACTTCAAAGCCTGTCCCAGGAAATGCTCCAGCCCACCTCTTGTTTTTACCCCTATACATTGCTACTTTGTATTGACTCCATAATAAAAGAGCTGTTGGAAGACAGCTTAGTGGTTCAGTCCTCTGGTCTCACTGTGAAGTTCAGGCTGGCCTTGAGCTCACTATGCAGTTGCAGGCTGGCTTCAAACTCTCGGTGATCCTCTGGCCTCAGCCTCCTGAGATTCAGCTCAGCACTTGCTTTTCTCTCTCTCTCTCTCTCTCTCTCTCTTTGTACCAGGAATCCAAATCAGGGCTTTGCATTTGCCCCTGAGTCCTCACTTCAAGCAATGACCTTTCCCTTAACCTCTCACACTTCCCTTTGGTGGGTTCCGTTAGTTATTTCAGTTGTCATCCAGCATCATGGATTAGTGCTTCCATTAATTATCTGGGATCTGCTGGCCTTTCACTACTCTGAACTTTGGACTCAAGTCGGACATGGTGGTGCCTGTGAGCCCAGCACTCAGGAGACGGAGGCAGGAGGGTCACCTGAGTTTGAGAGCAGCCTAGGCTAGACAGTGAGTTCAGAGCCAGCCTGAACTACGCAGTGATCCGCTGTCTAGAAAATCAGAGCAAAATGTCAACTCCGGGTTTCTTTCCACGTGCAAACTTTCTTCCTGGGTGAGTGGATACTTGCCTACTCCCATGTCATCTGTCTCCCAGTCTGTTCCTTCGCCTCCACACTCTCCCTGAGGCAGTCTCTCCCAGTTACCTGAAGGTCATCTTTCTTTGGATATTGTATAATATCTCAAGCTGAATTTAGGAAGAACCCTGCCTCCCTTAGAACGTGCTCCCTTTTGCTTCCTGAGCACAAGGAAAGGGCACAACATTTAAAGCATCTGTGCTTGCCTGCACTCTCTTCTCACTCTGTCTTGCACCCAGCACTTTCTGCCACCCCAGCCCACCCCCAAATGACACTGTCCCCCTCCTGCTCGCCAGCTAAGCCCTTGATCATTTTGTTCTTGAGCTGACTTAAACTCACGCGTATCCACTGTACCAAACTTTAACTCCAGGCCCTAAAATCAAGTCATCTTTCCCCTTTCAAAAATTCCTCCTTTGCCAGGCGTGATGGTACAACACCTGTAACTCAGTACTCTGGAGGCTGAGGCAGGAGGATCACTGGCATCTGGAGGCCAGTCTGGGTTATATAGCAAGTTAAGGACCTGAACTGCCTCGTGGGACTGTCTCAAAAGGCAAACAAATTCCTCCTTTGCTTATAATCTCCCTTCTTATCTGTTACCAGAAAAGGCCGTTTCCCTCTTTTGTCTTTGCCCAGCTCTTCCTGTCAGTTCCAGACCTCTGTACCATCCCTAAAATACCCACACCATATTTTCCAAAGTTGTCTTAAGCCTCAGAATCCTCCCTGACTAAATATTCAGAGTTCTTTACCTTTCCCCTTTCCTTGCAAACGACAGGCAAACCACTGACAGCACTGCTTTCTAGGAGTCCCTGTTTTTCACAAACTTCATTTTTCTGATTGTTATTAAAAATCAGGGATTTTGTCATAGAGGATGTATTTTGGCTCCTCTGGTGACATAAATACCCCTGTACCCGATGAGCAGTATTCTGCGTCCAGGGACATTTAAAGGGAAGGTGCTAGAAAGTTATCAAGGGAACTGGGTGTGGGGATGCACGAGGTAATGCTAGCATTCTGGGAGGCCAAGGCAAGCAGGTCACGAGTTTGATTCCAGCTAGGGCAACATAAAAACTTAGCAAGACTTTGTCTTAAAATAAAAAATAAGAAGGGCCAGGGGTGTAGCTGAGCGTGAAGTGCCCAGGTTTGAGCCCCAGTACCACCAGAAGGAAAAGAAAAGGAAGAACAAGGAAAAGTATACTTTCTGCATAGAATTAGTTTCTGGAAATACTAGGAATTATCACTAAGACCTCTCTGGGTTTAGAGGTAGTAAGTTGACAATACTGTTGTTTCTTTCCATTTTTATTTATTTCTGGTATATGTTTATGATATACAATGATCATATTCATTTTGGGGAATTGATACATACACATATTGGGGGAACAGGGTGATTGGAACAAGGTCTCCTATGGAGCCCCGCAGGCCAGCCTTAAACTCACTGTGTTGCTCAGGCTGGCCTCAAAATCGCACTGATCCTCCTGCCTCAGCCTCCTTACTGCTAGGATTACAGGCTGCACCACCAAACCTGGCTACATGTTACACCTGAACCCTCTGAGAATGCTGTTTTGAACGGCAGCGTTCACCCGGCACTTGTGTGGGCCAGGCACTTGAGGGATTTCCATGTTAGCTCGGTTTCCTGGACCCACGAGGTGAAGATGCTGGCTCTGTCTGGCGTAATGGCGAAGGACGCCCAGAGGGCTGGCGCTTGTCCTCTGGTTCCCAGCAAGGAGTTGGCAGCGCTGACTCCAACCGAGATGACAGACCAAAGCCAGGCTCTGTAGCTATCGCAGTCTGGGGCCAGCCTTCATCCGTCGTCCATCTGTCCCGTGCACCACTCTGCAGTCCTGGAGCGCAGAGGGCCTTTCCCCAGGACCTGCCCACAGGTCCTCAGCCCCGCGAACACCTTATGTAACGCAGACATCTCGGCCGAGAAGCCCACGGACTTGGCGGGGCGCCGAGCGCAGGCCCGCGGGCTGCTCCGAGCCCTTCGTGGCTGCTTCACGGCAGCGGAGGCTCCAGGCGGCACAGCCGGGGCGCAGCCTGAGCCTGACGGTCTGAGCCTCCCTGCGTCAGCCGGGCGGGCCGGGGCTGCGCCGAGGGGTTCGCAGCCCGGTGAACGGGCGCATGGACGTCCTGCTCCGGGTGTCCCTCTGCCAGCACCATCCCAGCCTCCACCCTCGTGCTCCATCTCCGGCCCCTCGACCCCCATGTCCCCGGGACCCTAGGTAGCAGAACCCCACGTCCCCCTTCCCCGCCCCCCCACCCCAAGCCCCATGTCCCGGACCCCACTCCTCCTTCCCCGGCCGCCGACCCCCAAACCCATGCCCCGGAACCCCACGTCCCCCGCCCCGGCCCCGCCTCTGCCCACCGCAGCCCGCCCCCCCCCCCCGTGTCTCCCAGCCCTGCTCTGACGTGGGAGGTGCGGGGGGCGGGGGACCGATGAGTCACAGTGTTATGATGCAGTTCCACAACACACGGCCAGGCACCCACAGCCCGAGCGCAGCCCGGCGCCCACCCGGCCCCCGCACTGCCCGCCGGCGGCCCGGCGCGCCCCCCGCCGCCCCCTGCCCAGCCGCAGGAGCCGGGAGCCGCGAGCGGAGCGCGCAGAGCCCGAGACAGGTAGCCGGAGCGCTCTGGAGCCGACCTCCAGGTGAGGGGCACCCTCCGCACGGACCCCTGCGCCGCCCTGGCCGCCGCGCCGCTCCCCCGCCTGCGCAGAGCCGTTCACGCGCCCTTTGTCCTCCCTTCCCCCTCCGCCGCCGGCTCCGCTTGGCTCCTCCATCCCTCTCCGAGCTGCGACTCCCGCACTTATTTCCCGGCAACTTCGGCTGCGGCAGCGGCGTCACCGAGCGCGCTGTGGCTGCTGCGCGGCCCGCGCCCCTGGAAGCCGGCGGGGCTCCATCTCTCGGGACGAACCCCCGCGAGCGAGCGGGCGAGCGCGGCGGCCCCGCAGACGGACGGCTCCCACGCGGCCCCCACCCGCCCCCGAGAGCGCGGGACTCGCACCTGGCCGCTCCGCCGCCGACGTCACGGCCCCTCCCCCACCCGGTCGGCGGCGGGTGGGGGACGCGGCCTCCTCCGGCCCTGCTGGCCTTTGTCTGCCAGGCGGTGGCCGACCTGCCGCTGCCGACAGGGGACGGGCGAAGGAGTGACCCCGGTGGCCCTGGGGACTCGCCATCCTCCTGCAGCGTCCGAGGTTGGATGGCACCGGAAGGCCTGAGGGTTGGTCCGCGGCCGGGGACAGAGCCCGAGAGAGGGACTCAGCCCCTGAGCTGGTCCTGGTGTCCCAGCTGCGAAGAAGGAGGCGATTCAAGGTGGCCCAGTCTGAGGGGAACTTGGGCGAAGTTGACGCCAGCGGCAGGAAGCGGTCTACCTGAAATCAGGTAGCACCAAGGGCCCCCTGAAGCCAGTGCCACCGAGCTGAGCCCCAGTTTATGGAGGGCTGTGCAGACTGCCCAGTAGCCTCAGACAGAGGACGGTGGGACACTGTCCCCAGGACAGGGACAACGGTTTGCCTGGTCGTTGGGGCCACTGTGCCCCACCGCTCTGGTGCTGCCCGGCCACAGACTCGGGCTGAACCACCCTCTGCCGCACACGAAAGGCAAGGCGGCGCCGCACCCACTTCTCCGGGCCACCTCCCTCCTTATCGTCTGCTCCAGCCCCTGGCCTCCAAGGCAGCAATGGTGTCATTTCAGTCACCCTCCCCTAGGAAGGGATAAGGGAACACTGGCTTGGACTCCAAGGTACAGCTTCATTTATAATTTTTTTGAGGTCTGGGAATTGGTTCCAGAGGCCTTTCTATTGAGTATCCAATACTTTTTACAGGGAGGGTTTTGCTATGTTACTAAGTTGCCCAAGCTGAAAACTTGTGATCCTCCTGCCTCAGCCTCTCAGAGTGCTAGGACTGCACTTGCGCACCACCCTGCCTGGCCCTAAGCTTCTGAAAACCAGGAGCTTCCTCCATGGCTGTCTGCCCACGAGGCTCTCACATCGTCCAGTCCTGGGCAGCCCTGACCAGCCCGGACTCCGGCTCCGGCCATGGGTCCAGCTGTCAGATTGGCCCAAGGAAAGTGATCTTCTCTCTCAAAGCCAGATCAGAGGTGGGAGGGGGGCACAGGCTGGGGGTGGGTGCGCTGAGGTCTCTGGTGACGAGGTCTGGTGCCAGCAACGGCAGGGCAGAGCCGAGAGTGTGCACCTGCTGCCCACCCGGAGGGTAGAAAGGCCGTCGCTCTGCAGGAGGAGGCTGAGAAAAACAAAGCTGGCAGGCAGCCTGGCATCAGGCAAGCCCAGCCTGGAGGCCCAGCGCCCACCTCAGTGCTGAGGGCACAGCTCGCCCCCCAAGGCCCGAACACCGAGGGCAGCCAGCGCCAATGACGTGGCTTCCACGGTAGCCTTGGTGCCAGCGACTTACTCCCAGTGGAAAATGGCAGAGGCTGCTCCAGCCCCAGGAGAGTCCTTCCCTGATCCGACAGGAGAAGCCTCGAGGCTGCCAGGCTCGCAGAGAGAGCAGCGGGGACTCGAGGGGATAGAGGGGCCAGTGCCAGGGTGGCTGGGGGCAAGAGCATCGGGCCTCAGCTCACCCTCGCCCCTCCCCCCAGGTAACTTCGTTTCTACCCGGTTCTCGTCGGGGGGGCCTGGCCGGGCCCCCACATCTCTCCCTCCCTGAAACACGGCTCTAGCCAACCTGCTTCGCTGCTTCACCTGCGACCGGCTCTGCGGGGGCTGCACCGCGCCAGCCCCTCCAGCCCGCCAGGGCATCGTCCTGCAGCCCGTCATGCCCAGCTGCGACCCCGGCCCAGCCCCCGCCTGCCTGCCCACCAAGACCTTCCGCAGCTACCTGCCGCGCTGCCACCGAACCTACAGCTGTGTCCACTGCCGCGCCCACCTTGCCAAGCACGATGAGCTCATCTCCAAGGTACGGACGGTGGCCCACTGCCGCCAGGTGAGGGGCAGCCGTGACTTCTGGGCGACCTGCCGGTCACTATCTGTCTGTGTCTCCGCAGTCCTTCCAAGGGAGCCACGGCCGGGCCTACCTGTTTAACTCCGTGTGAGTCCACCTTGCTCCTGCGTGTGCCCGCGCTTGCGTGTGTGCCTCTCGCTCTGGGATGGAGGGGTAAAGCCATCAGAGAAGAGTGTAGCCTGCGTGGTGGCACACGCCTGCCAGGCCCGCACTTGGGAGGCTGAGGCAGGGACATCACCAGTTTGAAGGCCGCCTGGGCTCTGTAGTGAGACCCTGCCTCAGCCTCCCCTGCCCAGAGCAGAAGGTGGCCCTGTATCTTCCTTACGCTCTGCTACCTTTTGCAAAGGGGCTCGAGGACGGTCTGCAGTCTTCTCGGGGTGCAGGGACAGCTGAGCGTGGGGCTGATGCTCCCTGGGCGCGGCCCTCTCCTTGTTTTCTGGGACAGGGTCAACGTGGGCTGCGGGCCAGCCGAGCAGCGCCTGCTGCTCACCGGGCTGCACTCGGTAGCTGACATTTTCTGCGAAAGCTGCAAGACCACACTGGGCTGGAAATATGTAAGTTGGAAGCTGGGGAGAGCGTGCCAGGGATGGGCCGGCTCGGGCCCCCAGGGGGTGGTGACAGGGCTGGTGGGCTGTGCCTGGTCCTGACGTCCCGACTGCCTGGCCACCAGGAGCAAGCTTTCGAGACCAGCCAGAAGTACAAGGAGGGGAAGTACATCATTGAGATGTCACACATGGTGAAGGACAACGGCTGGGACTAGGGCCAGGCGCCGGCCTTCGCATGCCTCACCCTCCCGCGCCTGCCCCGGCCCACACCAGCATGTGTACTGCCCACCCTGGGGACAACTCCGGCCACCTCCTCCCCCACAGCCCCGCCATGCCCCCTGCGGCAGGGCCTGGGGGACCCCAGGGGTGGCAGCAGCAGTTGGGAAGGAAGCATCTGTAGAGGGGGGCTGGGGGCCCAGGTATCCTGAGGCTGCAGAATGCAGATGGCCGGGCAGGACTCGGGTAGAGACCAGGGAGGAGCCAGACCCGCACCTGTCTCATTTTGAGGACAAATGAAGGTCTTGGCCCGGCAGTCAGCCCCAGGACAGCAGAGGAGAGGGTGACTCGAGAGTCCTGGCCTCGGACGCCAGCTTGAGGGTGGGGAAAGGGAACCACAGGGCCCTGTCTCGTGTCACCCCACTGTTTACCTTGGCACTGAAGAGGTACTGAGTATCTACCCTTCCCCACTGGCGGGGTGAGGGCTCCCCCTGCGCCGCACAGCCCCGTCCCAGCGGGCTGGGCCCGGAGCAAACGGTTGTCAGGGGTGCCTGCTGGGCCTGGCCACCACTCCCCGGGACCTGGTCCCCTGGAGGGCGGGTGGATTGTTAGGACCATGAGGCGTCCTATGGCTGCCACCAGCGAACGAAACTTTTGTATGATACATAAAGCGTTTGGGTCTATTTTTAATAAAAAGAGGAAAAGCCACCGTGAGGGCCCCTGCCCCAACCTTGCTTCTTCATGCTCGTGCCTCGGACTGTCCCCAGCTGCCAGCAGCAGTGAATGTCAGGGGAGGCTTTGCCTCCTGCCAGCAGGGTTTGGAGAGCCGTATTCCAGCCAGATTCAAAACAGCTCTTGCACAGCCAGGTGTGGTAGCTCATGCTGGTAATGCCAGCACTCAGGAGGATCGTCATAAGTTCAAGCCCAGCCTGGACTTAGATCCTGTCTCACAAATCAAAACAATAACACCCCAGCTGACGTCTGGTGGTGCAAGTCCACTTCCGCCAGGGTCTGCTGCTGCGGTCTTGGGCAGACCTCTCGGCCAGATGCATGAATGTCCTCCTGTAGTTCTGTGACCCAGGAACACTCTGAGGGGCAGTGACCTGATGTCTCTCCCTTGCTTCTCTTTTTCTGCTTTGTTCTTGAGACAGAGTTTCGGGGTGCAGTTCACTAGGTCACCGGGCTAGCCTCGAACTCGAGTCGGTCCTCCTGGCTCAGCTCCAGAGTGCTGAGATTAAAAACTCCCTTTACAGACTGCGCCTGGTGGCACACACCAGTGATCCCAGCACTCAGAAGGCTGAGGCAGGAGGATCACTGCCAGTGCAGGCCAGCCTGGGCTACAAAGCAGCAGTGGGCCTTGTAGGAAAAGCCAGTCTGGGAGGAGCTGAGGCTGCAGGTCGCTTGCTTCCAGCCTGGCTGACCTGAAGAAATTCGTTTTCCATGGCTGGAATGGAGAAGCAAGCGGATGAGACCCAGGGGGAATAGGCAGGCCCAGCAAACCCGTCTGTGAGCCCAGCTCTTCAGGACTGAGACGGGACACTTCCAAGTTACAATTAATTTTTAAAACAGAGCCGGGCCATAGCCCAGTTGTGCAGTCTTTGCCTAGTGTGCATGCGGCCCTGGGTTCCAACTCCAACCTTGAAGCTGTGTGTGGTGACGCACGCCTGGCATCCCCAAACTCTGGCATTGAGGGAGGGTTGTTGTGAGTTCATGGCCAACTGGACTAGGTAGTGGGATTCGCTCTGAAAAACAAAACAGAAAAGCAATTCCGAGGGTGGGAAGGAGACCGGAGCAGACAGGCCGGGGCTATCGAGACCTCACGGGGGAGACTGGGTCTGTCGGTGCCAGGGCACCGGGAGCCACGGCCCACTCTCTTTCAGTAACACTGTAAGCATCAAATGGCTGTGCTGGGCCCAGACCCGAGGTTCAGGGGGAAGCAGGGCCAAGGCCGACGGTGCCATCACCACCATCAGCAGCAGGAGGCAGTGGCCGCCCCTGCCGCAGGGAAAAGAATGGAAAGACAAGCCAGCCAGGAGAGCTGGGCAGGGGCGGAGGCCGCTGGCCGTGGGACCTTCTGCCTCCCACTTCCTTATGTCCACGACTGTCCTCGGCCTAGCCCCCCACAATCCCACCTTCTGCACCAAGAGCAGGCCGACCCCTGCCCAGGAAAACGAGACAGCCCAGTGTAACGGCTGAGGCCAGAGGACCACGGATCACCGCCAAGTTCGAGACCAGCCTGGGTTATGTGGTGAGTTCAAGGGCAGCCTGGACTACACAGACCACATCTCCACCAAAAATAAAGTAAAATAAACATAATTTTTTTTAAAAAAGCACAAACTAGTTACTGGGTCTTGTTCTGTCTGTTCTAGGGACAGCCTTGGTAAATCACTAAGTTACCCACGCTGGCCTGGAACTTGTGATCCTTCTGCATCTGACTCCCACACTACAGGGAGACATGTATGTGCTATCCTGCTTATTTACAAACAAGTTAACTTTCTTTCCAGTACTGAGGACTGAATCCAGGGCTTTTAAACTGAGGTACAACCCCAGCCTTTGAAAAAAAATGTCTCAGGTTTGTAACTCTTGTAGAGTTCAGCCTAGCCATGAACTCACAGTGATCCATCCTCCTGCCTCAGCCTCCCAAGTGCTGAGACTTTAAGTGGGCAACACTACGCCTAGCTCTGAAATTTTAAAATTCTGAGAAAAGGTCTAAATCACAAGTTGCCCCGTTGGGCTCAAACTTGGGAGCTTCTCCTGCCTCAGTACCCCACGTGCAGGGATTACAGGCACCGACCCCCCTCACCTGCTTCAGGAAGCCTACTTATTATATTTGACCCCCAGGACCACCAAGTGCCAGGCAGTGCGGGACATACGTGCACCTAGACACTGTGCCACAAGTGTATTACTGTCAAACGCCCTGGCGGCAGAGGGGCCACGGGGGCCCTGGAGGGGCTCCTGCGGAAGTGTGTTCCAGGGTGGCCTGTTTCCGGGAACCATCCCTCCCCCTCCTCTCCTATCTCCTGGGGGTCCCTCCACCCAGGAGCTGAGGAGCCCAGCCCTGTGTAGCCCGATCACACACGTCCTTGCCAACGCGAGTGTACTCCAGAAGCTGCCCTGGCATTGCCAGCAGATGGCTCCGGAGTACACCCAGGGAGAAGCCAGCTCACGCTGAAGACAGGCAGTAGTGGCCTTGGCATGGGGCTCCAGGTGCCCGGAGGGTACACCCCACACCCAAGTCACTTATCAGGGCACAAGGAACCCAGCGCAGGCTCCCCACACTTACACTCCCGGGGGCCGAGGGTACCCAGTAAGACCGGAAGCAGCAGGCCCAGGGGCAGGCGGCGCTGGGTGGCACTGCCCGGCCAATGCCCTTTTAACATTGCACTGCTCGTGACGGGTGCAGACAGTAGCACAATGTGAAAAGAGCCCTGGCCAGCAGCAGGGACGCCGCAGCCGCACTGCTCCGTGTGCGGGCTTTCCTGTCCTGCCCCCCCCGCCCCCCTTTCCAGCAGCACCTCTACCTTAGGAACTCTGGGGCGGGGCCGGGGAGTTAGCTCAGTGGTTCCGGCGCCTGTTTTGTAAGCATAAGGACCCGGGTTCGATCCCTGGTTACCACATACAATACTGGGTGTGGAGACTCACGCCCAGCAGCAATCAGCACCACATACCACAGTGCCGGGCGTGGTGGCTCACGCCTGTAATCCCAGCACTCGGGAGGCAGAGGCAGGAGGATTGCTGTGATGTGAGTTGGAGGCTGAGCTCAGGGCCAGCTTGAACCACAGAGCGAGACCCTGTCTCAAAACAAACAAACAAACAAACAAACTCTGGGTGCAGCGTTCGGGGAGGCAGTGGATGCGATCCTCTGGCTTAGCAGTCCTCCAAGAAAGTAACTAGTTCCCAAAGTCTGAGGGTCCCTGGTGTGAGGCTCTTTCTGGGTCCCCTCCCCTTCAGCCCAGCAGCCCGCCACGGGGAGGGGGCGCACGCCCCACTCCACACCAGGCTTAAGCCTGGATAAACTGGGACTCTCAAGTTCACATGACAGTCAGACATGACCCTCTAAAGCCAGAGCACCGATGTGGTTGGGGGGATCGCAGAACAGAGCAGTCCCCTGGAGTCAAAAGCTGCTGGTGAACCCCCAACCCTGCAGCTTCTTCCAGTCTTTTTTTTTTTTTTTTTTGAGACAAAGTCTTGCTGTGTTGCCCACGTTCACCTGGAATAGGGACCCTCCTGCCTCAGCCTCCTCAGTAATGCTATTACAGACATACACCACCACATCTGGCCTTTCAGTCTTCACTTTACAAATCTGGGTCTGAGCAAACCTAAAACGATCTCCTCTTGCACGGAGTTCGGGGTAATCTCTGATGATAAACAGGATGAGAATTGGGAGTTTCCTGTCCAGTCCAGGGACTCTGGCTGAAGACCCGGGGAGCCTCCAGGCTCACCTCCTCTGTTCCATCCCACCAGGACACTGCAGATGACACCCCCAGCGACAGAGGCGGCGAACAGGGCCAGCCTGGCCAACTCCATCTCCCGCCCCAGGGACAGAGGCCGGGAGGGCTCCTCCGCGCCCCAGCCCGGCTTCGGGCTGAGCCCCCCCACCCCGGGATTCCCTTCCGGCCTCCCCTCCTCCAGGAAGCAGAAGAGCATTCCCGCCTTGCCCAGCAGTTTGTCTGCAGTCTGCAAACCCGGGCCTGGCCCTAAGGCCTGCTCCGCGCCGAGGGGCGGAAGCCCAGGCCTCTAGGGTCAGCGGCCAGGCCTGCTCGTTCCCGAGGCCAGGCGAGCCGGCTGCGCCCTGAGCCGGGCCACCGGCGGGGCACAGAGGCCAGCTTGCTTGAGGGGCTGAAAGGGCTCTCCCAAGAGGAATTCCCAGAGCGTCCCTTCGGGAAGGAAAGGAGGGGGCTGGGCCCACGGGCCCCAGAGCCCCGCAGTGTAGCCCCTTCCGGAGGAGCGGCCCGCGACCCCCTGGCCTGCAGGACCCTCCCCCACCGCTCCTTCCAGACGCGGGTGGAGACAGAGGAAATGGGGGAGGGGAGGCCTTGGCTCAAGTTCCCTCGGCTCCCCCTCCTCATTGGCCACCATCTTCCGGCCCCTGCTCCCTGAGCAGCAGGGGCTGAGGCCCAGCCCGCGCCGGGGAGAGAAAGGGCAGGTGGGGGCGAGTGGGGCAGGGGGTGGCCCCAGCTGTCCCCGCCCCGCCCGCAGCCATGGCGACGAAGGAAGAGACCCGGAGGGTCCCGAGAGCCCGTTCCGTAAAGGGGATCATCTCGCTGCAGGGAGCGCGGGGTGAGGGGCGCCCATCCCGCAGCACCGGCCGTGCCCCCTACACACACGCGCACCCCTCGAGGCCGGGCCACACACGCGCGCGCGCACAAACTCCCGCCACACGCGCCTCACAACTCCGCCTAGCTGCGCCTGCCCCGAACACCCACTGCGGGGCGCGCCGCGGGCCCCACAGCCCCGCGCCCTCTGCACCCCACAACTGCCAGCGAGCCCAGGGACAAGCGCAGCCCCGAGCCCCTCAAGTTCTGGGGTCGCACAACTCCTCGCCCGCCCTCTCCAAGTGCTCAGAGCCCCCACCCTCACCCAGCCATCTGGCTGGGCCTCTGCCGTGCCCGAGTGCCCCTTCCACCACGCCCCCCGCCACACGGCGACGGAGGCCACCTTGGAACGGCGGGCGCCGGGGGCTCCCCTGATACATTTCCCAAAAGAGGGGTCAGAAAGAGATGCCTGCCAGTGAGAAGGGGACAGGCAGAGAACCCACCCATCCCCCAAGAGCGCGAACCCACGCCGGCTGCGTTACCGTCCGGGCGCCCGGGACCACGGCGCGCTCCCCCGGCTCCAGCGCGCGCCCCTGCGCCCCGCCCCCCGCCAACCCCTCCGCGCGCCCCCCAGGTCCCCAGAGTCCCCACTTCGGGATCGGGGTCCCTGCGCGTCCAAGCATCCCCGGCCGGCCCGGCCCGGGGGGTCCCCGCGCCGCGCGGCCCCGCGTCCGCGCCCCGCGCCCCCTTTCTCCTCCACACTCCCTGCCGTCCATCTTGAATACTTGGGATTCTTGAATGGAGCGAGCAGGATCCGCTCCCCCCGCCTCCCATTGGCTGCGGTTAACCCTTTTGAAACGAGATCCTCCCTCCCATTGGCCGCCCGGGCCCCCTGCTCCCCACCCCCTCCCTGCCCGCCGCCCGCGGTCAGGGTCCCCGCGCCCCTCGCCGGCCCTCGCCCCTGTGCCCGCTCGGGGGCGCCCCTGTCCACGCCGCCGCCACCGCGCCACCGCCCGGTTGCAGGTGGACCAGGGACTTCTTCCCGCCAAGCACGGCCCAGAGGTGCGGTGGCCGAGCCTTCTCGGGTCCCACCGCAGTGCCACTGCGTGGGGACCGGTGGGGGGTGCGAGCGGCGCGCTTGGCGGCGGCCCTCAACTCCACGGAGACCTGGAGTACTTCGCTGGGACTCCCCGAAAGCTCTTCTTTCACCCAGGCCCCATGAAAACCCCCCAGAGATTCGCCCCCCTCCTCGGCCAGGCAGGAGAAGGGCATCTCCCCAGAGTAGCGCACGGGCCTGCGACAGTTGGTCCCCAGTGTCGGGGGCAGGCCTGACCAGGGCAAAAGCAGATAGCAGGGGACAGCTGGGGCCGCAGGGTGTGCCCCCTTGGGTACAGGAGAAGGGCAACAGGGCCAGGGCCCAGGATGCCGCTGGGATCCCGCAGGGTGCTTCGGCTGTGGCCCAGATCTGCGGAACACACTTGGAGGGTCACTCCCCTTTCTGGGACTCAGTATTCCCCCCAGTGCAAAAGATCAGTCCAGCCTTTGTGGTGGTGCAAGCCTGTAATCCCAGAACTCAGGAGGCTGAAGCAAGAGAATCACTGGTTCGAGGCCAGCCTGAGCAACTTTAAGAGTCTGTGTTTCAGAATAAAGAAGGTCTGGGAATGCAGCTTAATGCAGAGGTTATGGGTTCAGTTCCCACTAACACACACACACACACACACACACACACACACACACACTCACACCAGTGGTCGAAGATCCTCTGTGAAGATGGGGGTCTGTATTATCCGAGGGAGAGTTGTGGGGTTGGAGCTCGCTGCGATCCTCCTGCCTCGGCTTTCCAAGCTTGGGCTGACGAGCACGCAGCACTACTCCCTGCTAATGTCCTATGACTTGGTGGGAGCACGCTTTTTCTTCCTCCTTGGATTCTAAGCCCTCTAGATCCAAATTTGGAATCACCTAGAGCCGCTATGCATAGGAAATGAGATTGGGATTCCTCACGCCTTGCTCCAAACCCTTTCTTCTACACATTATGGGAGCCCGAGGCAGGAGAATTGCCAGGAGTTTAAATTGCCAAGTCAATCCCTGCTTTGATGAGGCAGCTGAGATACACACATCTCTACACAGGGAAGATTGGTGCTAACGGAGAATCTAGGTTTTCACGACCTTATTGGTCTTTCAGGGATAAAAACCAAGCTGTTTTCGGGGTGGAGGTAGGAGATGCCGCTTGTGCACAGATACATGAGAGAAGTCACGCTTTCCCAAAAGCCGGGATGGACTTCTACCGCTAGTCCCTCTCTCGGGGCCCTTGGTCACCGCCCCGGCTCCGGGAAAGGGAGCGCCTACACCAGCCTGCCTGGGAGTGAAGACAGGGCTGGGAGGTGGGCTGGCAGCAGTGCTGAGACCACAGCAGGAACTGAGGGTCCCAACGAAGAGAAGGAGGTGGGGGCAAAGACTGCAGGACCGGGGCTGCGGCCCGCGACCCTCGGCGCCAACCCTCAGCGCCCTCCAGAGGACGAGTCGCCACACCCTTCGCTGCTGAGCCGCCATCGCCTGGCGCTCCGAGAGGCAGCTGAGAATGAGAGAGAACCAGAGAAAGGCGCTGAGGACCACAGCCTGCACCGTGCCCGCTCAGAGCCGCCCTCCCAAGTCCACCCACCCTGCTCCATGTCCCCAGTGGTCCCACGACTGCGTCATCACTTGCTAACGTTAGAGCCTGTGAGTCCATCGCTTCCAAAGAGACCTCAGCACTGAGTTCTGAGCCGATCCAAATCCAGACCGTGTCGCCATGATTAACTGCGTGTCATCCTTGAGCGGCCTGTGGCTTATGGGAACCCATTGTCACAGATTGTGTCCAGTGTCCCCAAAGCCCCACGCGGTCACAAGTGGGGCCCTTGGACCTGCGGCCCCAACCCCCGAAGCCTCTGCCTGGCAGCCAGGAGGCCTCCCTGGTGTGTGTGGCGTGGCCTCCTGAACCCCACTACAGAGCAAAGGGGCACCCCGAGAGAGCCCTAGGCTCACTGCCGCTAGGTGGCATGCAGAACTCGAAGCAAGCCTGGGCACACGAGAAGAGCTCTGGAGAAGGTTTGGGGGACAGAGGACTGGCTGGGGCCTCCTCCCCTGATGCCCCACAAGCTCTCCTGGTGGCTGGAGTGGGGGTGTGGTAGAATGGTCTCCCCTCAGGTCCAGCCTGGGGTTCAGATGTGGGGTGTGTGGTTTTCTGTAGGTCTGTCAACATGAGGAGATGCCCCAACGAACGGTGACCCACGGTGTGTGTTTACATTCAAAAGCTGATTATAGCAGAAGCACTGTGCCACACGTCCCCGCAGAGAGAGAGGCACGGGGCCGCGCGTCCCCGCAGAGCGAGAGGCACCCTCTCTTTGAACACGCTCAACCCGTGATTCTCACTGCGTCCCGCAGCAGCTCTGCATCCACTTTCCTAGGGGTCTCTCCCCGCGCTGGCCTGGCTGCCTCCGTATCCTGAATGGATTCTCAGCATTCAGGGTTTCAGTGTTTGGAGGCACGTCTCGCTGTCTGGTGCAGGCTGGTGTCAAACTCACAGTAACCCTCCTGCTTCAGCATTCTGAGTGCTTGAGTGTGTACTCACGTGTGTGCGTGTGTGTACACGTGTGTGGTGTGTACTTCCATGTACATGAGGGGTCTGAAGTTGTATCAAGACCTCGATCAGTGTAAGAAGCAGGAGCTGACGGGGCCGGGGAGTTAGCTCAGTGGTTCCGGTGCCTGTCTCGCAAGCGCAAGGGCCCGGGTTCGATTCCCCGGTAACCACATAACAATACTGGGTGTGGAGACCCACACCCAGCAGCAACCAGTACCACATACCACAGTGCCGGGCATGGTGGCTCACGCCTGTAATCCCAGCACTCGGGAGGCAGAGGCAGGAGGATTGCTGTGATGTGAGTTTGAGGCTGAGCTCAGGGTCAGCCTGAACCACAAATCAGAAAACAAAAACAAAAGCTGCCATGGATGGTCACATCGCCTGTGGGACCTGAGAGCTGTCCAGCACCCCGCGATGGCCGATGGTGCTGGCTGCACTGGGCCGCCAGCTGACACTCCACACTGCCGCCCGAGACAGCGAGACGGCAGAGCTTGTCAGCGCGGGGCCAGACTGCTCTAACATCAGTGGCTCTGTGACAGCAGCTGACTGACAAGTCCAAGCAACTATCACAACGTGCGAGCAGCTGGCCCAGGAGAAACCTGCGTCCAGAATGTCGACAGGTTAGTGATCAGCAAATAGAGACACCTCAACAAGAGCAGCCTGGCAGGGCTGGAGCCTCCCCCTCCCGGAAGTAGCATCAGGTGCTGTTTTGTATCATTCAGTGTCGTCTTCAGGTAATATACACTTTACAGCAACTGTGACCTCTTGCTATTGTTTTAAAAATCTGAGACAGGGTCTTGCTATGTAGCCGAGGCTGTGTTTGACCTCTCAGTGATCAGCATTTAGTATTTTGTGTTTGGAGACAGGATCTCACTATCTTGTGCAGGCTGGCATCAAACTCATAGAGACCCTCCTGTCTCAACATACTGAGTGTGTGTGTACACACATGTGTGTGGTGTGTCCCGCCAAGTAGAGGCCAGCCCGGACTAGTGAGTCCATGGCTGGGGTGACAGGCTGTGCCACTGTGCCCGGCTTTTCTCTGACATGAAATGATATCATCTGTACAAAGGCTTTTTCAGGACAACAGCATGGGGACACTTTTTAGGGGCAGAGCCACCCACAGGCCTGGGCTCCACCCCAGCACCGAAAAGGCAAAAGAGAGTTAGCTGGGGCAGCCTGGCAGGAGGTAGACAGGTGGGGCAGGGGCTGACGGGGGTCAGCACCTCTGACCGGGAGGTGGGTGGGGCCGTCAGCAAGCTGGACAGCCAGGTCTTCGGGAGCAGGCCCAGGCCAAGGTCGAAGGCCTTGGCACCACAAACACATGGCGAAACTGTCGCGGCCAAAGGTCTGAGAATGGGGGCAATGGGGAAAGGACTGGCTGGAGCGGAAGGCCGGGGACTTGGTGTTCTTTTTTTCTTTCTTTCTTTTTTTTTTTTTGAGACAAGGTCTTGCTTTGTAGCCAAAGCAGGCCTCAGAGTTGTGGCAACCCTTCTGCCTCAGTCTCCTCAGCACTAGGAAGATGGGTGCACAAGAAGCAGAAACTGGTGTTCTCATAGCTCAGAGTAGGATGGTCTCACTCAAAAAGGGGGCGAGAGATAGAGACAGAGAGAGGAGAGAGAGGGACAGACCCCTGCCCCAGGCTGTCTGAGGCAGATCCTCCCTCCTCCATCCACAGACTCCCACCGGACGTGGCCACCAAGTAGCCCCGCCCCCACCCAAATCATCACAGTGTGCCGGGCGCAGCACTTGGCAGAGGACAGCTTCCTGCACGCTGCATGGTGCTGCTGCTGTCATTTAGCAACCTCAGCTCCAGAGCCTCCCACCCTGCAGTCCCCAAGTTAGTGAGACCTCCTCTCAGAAGCAGAAATACCAGGCAAGGTGCCCCATACCTGTCATCTCAGCACTTGGGAGGCTGAGGCAGGGGGATTGCCTCGACGTCGAGGCCAGCCTGGGCCACATGGTGAGTCCATGGCCCGTCTGAACTACACAGTGCGACCTTATCTCAAAAAGAGAAAGAGAGAAAAGAATAAAAAGGGCTGAGAGTGTGACTTAGTAAAAACAACAAGGCCAGAACGATCTGCAGGATCAGAGCGGTTCTGACAGGCAGTGCAGCGTGAAGCCTTTCAGAGTCCACAGGCCCTGAACTGCTTGCCTTTGAGAAACAGCGGCCTAGTGAGTGTGGACTGTAAACTTTTCCTGAGGCCTTCACATGGACCTATTTCACCAGCTCTTCTGAGTATTTATTTGGGGACAGGTCGGGCTTGAACATGAGATCCTTCTGCCTCAGCTTCCCAAAGTGCTGGCATTACAGGTGGGTGCCACCCAGCCTGGTTTGGAATCCAAGGTGAATCCTCACATGGGGACGTTTAAGGATGTGGCTGAGGCAGGAGGATCACAAGCTCAAACCCCGCCTGGGCAGCGTAGAGACTAGGGAAGACCTGTCTCAGAGTAAAAAATAACAAGGGCAGGAAGGCAGCTCAGTGTGAAGGCCCCGGCTCTGTAAGGAATGGGGGAGACGGAGGGAGGGAGACGGGGAGGAGAGTGATGATGAACCTCTTGGTGATTTCAAGGATACAAAAAGCCCACTGCTGCACAGGTACAACCTGCCCCAGGTCGGCCATGTCCACAAAGCTACACAGGACTCATCTCCTGCAGCGCCATCATGTGGCACAGAGACGAACTGCAAGGCATCTAATTCACCTTCAGGGTTCCCACCTGTGATTGGAGATCTGGAGTGGGTCATGCCAACCAGGTGTGTGGACACACACCGCTCTGCCTGCCCAGAGCGGACTACAGGTCGCAGGGTGGGTCCTGGGGATGGGTGTGGTCTTTCAGGACATACACAGAAGGAACTAAGCACTGTGTAGCATGCCGCGTAGTAAAGGAGGAGGAAATGGTGTAAGCTGAGGTAGGAGGGCTCCAAGTTTGAGGTCAGCCTGTGCCATTTAGTCAGGCTGTATTTCAAAATAAAAAAAATACACAGGATTGGTGCTGGGATTTGGTGGGGAAGACTTTAGGTTCAATTCCCAGTACCAAAAAAAAAAACCCAAAAAACCCTTGAAACTGTGTAAGAGAAATTCATTTCTAATATTATAATGATATAGACAAAAAGACCATTTTCATTCCTTAAGGAAAACTCAGAGAAGCAGTTTGTATGCCTGTCATCCTAGAACTCTGGGAGGCTGAGGCAGGAGGATCTCCAGTTTGAGCCCAGCCTGGACAACTTAGTGAGACTGTCTCAAAAAAAGAGCTAGGGGTCCAGCCCAGTGCAGAGGTCTTGAGTTCAATCCCCAAACAAACAAGACCGAATGGCCTCGGTGAAAGAGGATCAGGAGAACAGTCTGCTAGCCGGGTCAGCAGGGCACTTGCCTCAAGCTATAGCAGAGGGTGTGGAGCCTGGGGGGGGGGGGTCTGCAGCACACCTCCTTGTGGTGAGAAAGCTTCAGAGCACACCCGGCTCCTGTCCCTTTTCTTCTGCATCTCCTCCCGCATCTCATTCTTTGATTCGTCAGACTTTCTTCCTCCTTTAGCACAAGGTAGGCTCCACGGCACGTGAAGGACCAGGTCAGACTCAGAGCTGAGTTTGGACCGGGAGGAAAGACATCTGACCAGACCTGGATCCCACCAACACGGGGGCGGGTTCCTGCCGTGTGACCTCTCTGACCTGCCCCTCATTTCCCAGGCGGGACCAGTGTTACTTGCTTCTCAGTGGGGCCAGGGGGGTCTAAGCAGTTTGCCAGGCCCTGCGCCCACCGTGGGAAGAACCCTCTGGCCTGCTGACTTCACCGTCCTTGTGTTGGTGGGGTCTGGGCACCGTCTTCACCATGTCAGGTGTCCCCAGGGAAGGAGGCTTCCAGATGGGGGGCTCTGATTTCTGCAGGTCCTCATTCCCTGAGCCTGGGGCGGGAGGGAGCCCAGGGTTCCACCTTGGATTTTGCTTTTCGGGTCTTGGGCTCGAACCAAGGCCCTCATGCATTCGGGACACGCGTGCTGCAGCAGAGCTGCTGTCTCATGTTCCTTCCCGGGCCCTGAGCCGCCAGGCCGGCCTCAGACGTGGAGCTTCCCCGGTGAGAGGGCCGTGGGCTTGCACCGGCCAGTGCAGGTGTGCACCCCGCTGCTCGGACCCTGACCTCCGGCTCTCAAGCCTGCAGCACAAGCCGGGCTCACACGGCGGGGTCCCTGGCAGTGGACAGGGCAGCCGCTGGAGGACAGTGGGGTCAGTGAGAGAGGAGACAAGGATCCTCAGAGACAGGGGCTCCATGCTGCAGCCCCTCTGTCCCACCAGGCTGCAGGGATTTCGTTTAGTTTGCTGTTTGCTGGCACAAGGTGAACTCACTGTGCAGCCCAAGCTGGCCTTGAACAGTCCCCTGCCTCAGCTTCCTGGGCACTGGATTACAAGCCTGCAGCACCATCCGGCAGGCTGCAGGTTTTGGAGGCTACCCTCGGGTCCATCACCTTTATGCCCTTGGTGCTGAATGCAGACATTTGGGTAAAGCTTTTCAGATAAAGTACGAAGAAAAGGCGTGATTTTAAAGTAGAAGGATAAAGGCAGAAATAGATTTCAGAGCCAAAGAACCAGCCAGGGATGGTAGGGTGTGTCTATTATTACAGCACTCTGGGAGGCTGGGGCAGGAAGTCTACAAATTTGGGAATTGCCAGGGAAACCTGGCAATTTACTAACTTCATAAGACCATGTCTCAAAATAAAAACAGTTTCCTAAGGGCTGGTGTACTACGTGGGTTCCCTGGGCTCCATCAGCCCCTGGGGTGCAGACAAGTCCTGGGACTGCTTTCAGAGCCCTGCACCGCCGGTACCCGGTGCCAGGACCTGGGCATCCTGAGGTTACTGAGTTAAGTGCTGTGAGGAAAACGCAGCCCAGTGCCTGTGTGGATTTCAGTAACTTCACTGCATCGCCACCAGCTTGGCTGAGCCCACAGGACAGCGCAAGTGACACAGCGGGCTGGTGACAGAGGCTGTGTGCTCCCGAGTTCCTTCTTGAACACCACCCTACGGGTCATCTTGGTGAAAGACTCTGGGGAGCTGGAGAACAGCCAGGAAAAATAGCAGCAGGGCCATCAGAGACCAGCCCCAAATACGACAGGAGTGCGAGGGAGCCTGGGTCAGCTGCTGCACCCTGCCGATCCTGAGACTTCTGTGCAATAGTAATGATCGCGGTTAAGGCACTAAGCTTGGAGTGATTTGTTACACAGCAGTAGCTGGCTGATACAAGAAGTGTGGTTATTCTTCATTTTGTTCCTGGAGATTGAGCCCAGGACACTGGACTGAGCTAGATCCTCAGCCCTTTTTATTTTAAGACCATTTCTTTCTAAATTTCCCAACCTGGGGCTGGGCATGTAGCTCAGTGGTTCCAGCAACTGCCTCAAAAGTGCAAGGTCACAAGTTTGATCCCTAGTTCTATAAATAAATAAATTGCCCAGTCTGGGTTCAAACTTGCAGTCCTCCTGCCTCAGCTTCCCAGGGTGTTGAGAGTAAAGGTATGTACCACACTTGGCCTAGTGTTCTCTGATAGGCAATAGGAATGCAGAGGCAAAGAAGGGCAGAAGTCACGGTTGGCCAGCTTTTATTCGTACGGCTTCATAAACTTGAACCAGAGAAAGCTGCAAAAGAGCGGTGTGCAGAGTGTGCAGGGCCATGGGCTGGGTGGCTGGAAGTGGGCCCGGGGAAGCCTTCTGGGGGAGGTGGTGGTGGACACAGGCTGAGCCCCGCCCGGCTCTCAGGACCTGGGGTCGTAGACCCGGCCCATGAAGACGGGAAACTTGTGCTTCTGGTCCCAGAGCAGAAATACGAAGGGCTGCTGTACCTCGAACACCAGCAGGTTACGGGCCACAGAGACCACGGAGGCTGCGGCCGCCTCCACGCCAGTGTCCGTGAGCTCCAGCACAGTTTGATGTCGCATCGCCGACACCTGCAGGTCCTGGTCCTCCGTCAGTCCGCACAGGTTGAGGTCGTACATGAAGTCAAAGAAATCTAGGGCACAGTGAGCGTAAGCAGAGCCAGAGGCCAGCACAGAGCCCCGACCCACCAAACCCTGTGTCTTGCATTGCGAGTTTCTCCCAGGTCCCCACATGCTCCCCCTTCCTGCCTGGCTTGTCCGCCTTCTGACTCTCTTTTGTTCGGTTTTGTTTTTGGGGACAGGGTCTCCCTATGTAGCCCAGGCTGGCCTCAAACCCCGGGGGGTCCTCCTGCTTCAGCCTCCCAGCCTCCAGGTGCTGGTACTCCCCTAAAACCTTCCTCCTCTCCCCGAATGCACTGGTCCCACCACCCAGCCGCTTTCTGAGGCAGCTCTGGAACCCTCTTTCCTGAGCTGTGGTACCCTGGCTGCCCCAGGTCCTGAATTGATTCCAGACATTTCCCTTGTCGGGCAGAGAGAGCAGGAAGTCACACGCGCCTGATGTGTGACTGAGGTGAGGACACAGCGTCCTGAGTTTGAAGCTGGGAGGCTCTTGGCAGCAGCAGTCGCAGTGTTTCTGATCACACCTCAGACCGGGGAAGAGGACTCCAAGGTGCCACAGGAAGCAGGGGTAGGGGGTGGGGGATGGGCGTGGGGTGGGGTGGGGGAGGGGATGGAGGTCGGGGTGGGGGTGCCGGAAGGAGTGTTTCTGAATGGAAGGGGAGGGCGCGTTCTACGGGCGGGTCCACAGTAGGGCGTGTTCTATTGTAATGGCCAGGCTTCCGCCGCCCGCCTGACCCTGGGAGGCCCCGCCCGCTCCGGCTTGCGCCTGGGTGCGCGCGGGTGGGGCGGGTGTCCAGCCTCAGGCAGACCGTCTGGGAAGCGACCGGAGCGGGGAAAGCCGGCTTGGCCCAGGCTTGAGAGGAAATGAGAGAAAGTGCTTCCCTGCGCACACCTCACAGATTAGGGCACTAGGCCTGGGTGGGCGCGAAAGTCCAGCAGCAGGAGGCCGAGAGACAGGCCAGGGCTGAGGCCAAAGGCTAGGAAATGGGGCTCCGCCTCTGACTGGGAAGACCTGGCCAGGCATGGTGCACACCTGGAGCCCCAGCACTGGGAGGCTGAGGCAGAGGGGTCTGAAGCCCAAGTCCAGCCTGGGCAACCTAATGAGACTAACAGAGCAGAGCATGGAGCTCCATGGAGAGGCCCTGACTCCATCTCCAGGGGCTACAACCAAACCAGGAGGGCTCCAGCTTGCACACCCAGGTGGCTCCCTGCAGGTCGGTGGGGTGGGACTGTCACAGGTGACCTGGGCGCAGTGCCCACAGCTCCCCCCACTCTGCCGTTTCTCTAACTAGCTCAGGGTCAGGATGGACGTGGCCTGAGGAACACTGAAGTCCCTGAGCCTCAGTTTCCTCAGTGACCCAACGGGGCCACAGCATCTGCCCTAAGCCCACAGGACAGAGCATGACCTGAGGTTATAGATGTAAAAAGCACCCGGAAGCCGAGTGTGGTGGTGCGCGCCTGTCGTCGGAGCACTTGGGAGCTGGCGCGGGAGGATCGCTACAAGCTTGAGGCCAGCCTGAGCTACACTGTGAGACCCTGTCACACAAAAACTACAGAGCAAATGAATAAATACGTGAAACGAAAAATGAAGACGGACTCTAGAACGGTAACGGGCCTTAGGGGTCGCACTTGCCCACCCGCAGCCCGCAGCGCCCCGCAGGCCTCACCCAACTTCTCCATGATGGGCAGCAGGTCCTGGCTGCCGGTGAGCTTGATGCGGGGCATGGTCAGGTACGTGGCCTGGTACTTGGACAGCTCCAGCTTCCGCATGACGGCTCTGAGCAGCGTGGGGCTGAGGGCCCGCTCCAGCTCCCCCAGGGGCTGCCGCAGGCCCTGCGGCACCAGCATCACGAAGCTCAGGTTGTGTGAGAGCTGCAGCTGCCCCACCTGGGAACCAAGGGGCGCTGGTCAGCTCTGCCAGCCGGTGTGCCACACCGTGTCCCCTCGAGCTTGTCCTGATCCTCCTGCCTCAGTCTGGAATGACAGGTGTGCGCGCCGTGCCCACCTCAAGACTGGTGGTTCTGAGGGGCTCTGGATCCAGGGTGAGTTTGCCCCTCAGAGGTTATCTGGTGACATCTAGCTTCGGATGCCACAGCTGGCATGACCTGGAAGGAGGCACACACAGGACTCCTGGCTGCCGCCGGGGGGATGGGAGGGGACACGAAGCCTCTCCTGCCCAGGACCTGCGCCCTGCAGCAGAGGGACACCCAGCCTGCAGGCCAGCACGAAAGCGGAGAGCCCAGAGATGGCACCTGCACCCATCCTTCAGTGCCACACAGAAGCAGGCACCGTGCAACAAGGGCTGCTTCACCCTGCGGCTGAAGCCTGGGGTGCCTCGAGCAACCTGTTTGCAAGCAGATGTCGGCCAAGGGGGACACCCGAGGGGTCCCGAAGCTGTGGCCTCAGGACGGCACAGCCGCCGGGCTGCTGTGGACTGCTCGGGTCCTGCAGGTATACGCGACCTCTGACCCCAGCCCACCCAGTGAACTTGAGTTTTCAAGCCAGGCAGCTCAGCACAGGTGATTCAGTAAATCTAACCCCTTCTTGGGTAAATGTCCGCAAATCCCAGGAAGACTTAGGAAGCGAACGGCAGAACATTAACACCAGGTGTCTAACCTAGAGCGGCCCCGCCCTCAGGATGCTGAGGCAGGAGGATCACTGGGAATTCCAGGCCAGTTTACACTACACGGTGAGACCCTGTGGCAAAGAGCCACAAAGAACGGTACAAAGCGGCCTCGAGGGACTGCCCGCTCACACTCAGGGGTGCTCCCTGCACCCCTCTGTGCCATCCATTTATTTGTTCACTCAGCAAACAGCGCAGGGCACTGACTGTGTCTAGGTCTCTTCCTGGCCTGCAGATCCAGGAGACAGAGCAACTCTCTGTGCTTGCGGGCGGGGCCACATCCGGGCCTGAGGCAGGACGTGGCTGGAGCGATAGGCCGGGGAGGGGAACCAAGAGGCCCTAAAATGGTGGCCAGGGCCTCAGGCGGCTCCCGGAAGGGAATGGGCTTTGCGCCTGGGCGGCCTGGGCGCTGCGCTTGCCGCTCGCCTCACCGGGTCTGGTCTGCGCCTCCCGCCGCCAGTCCCCACTGGCCTCGGGTGCTGGGCTCCCTGCACACGTCTCAGGCCGGCTCCGTCTTCCCTCTCTCCTCACCCGCTGGGGCTATTATTTCTCACTTCTGTGCAGTACTGGGAGTTGAGCCCAGGGCCTTCACACTGAGCTACACACCAGCCCTCTTTTGTATTTATCTTGAGACAGGGTCTCATTAAATTGAACTTGCAACTCTCCTGTCTCAGCCTCCCAGAGAGCTGGGAAGACAGGTCCACACAGCTCTAATCATTGCCGTTACACTTTTCAATTTCTGCTAAGGAATATAAACTATTTCAGACACGACAATGCTGCATACCTGTGCTGCATGGACACCTGTACACGTGTGTGCAGACATATGCACACACATACACGCACACACAAGCACACATGAACGCATAGAGTCTGAGTGGCCTCCAGCCTGCCTGGCAGGTTGGCTGCAAGAGACTTGATGTGTGGGGCAGACACCTGGCTCACTTTTGCATCTGGTGCAGCAGAGACAGTGGAGAAACTGAGGCAGGGCTCGGTGGAGACTGGAGGGAGGAGGACAGACGGGGCAGAGGAGTCACCGCAGGGACGGTCCCAAGGCCACACCAGGCTACAGGGCCTGGCCGAAGAGAGCGTGCGCCTGGACTCGCCTTGGCCCGCAGGGTGGCATCGCTGAACTGCGCCACCGGATGTTTCTTGCTCCTCATCATGGGCACCTGGATGATGGTGTTCCTGAGGTGGAAGGGCTCCATCCTCTTCTTCCGCTCGAAGGGCTGCTTCCACTTGGCTGGGGGTAGAAGGGCGCTTCAGGCCGGGGCTGTGGCCTGGGACCGGGGCGGGGGCGGGGCGAGGGCAGGGGCCCGTGGGCCGCTCCGAGGCCTGCTCACCGCTCAGGTAGACAGCGTTGAGCAGCACCAGGCGGGCGTCCGGCGGCAGGCTGTCCAGCAGATGGACGATCTTGTGCCCGGTGTTCTCTGCCACCCAGCCGTTGATGAGTGCCAGGCTGGCAGCAGAGTCATTAGTCAGTGCCTGGGGGCTGCTGCCATACATGCTCTGGGAGGCGTTGACAAAGCTGTCTCTGATGGGCAGGTCTGGCACGGGCGAGGGGTGGTTGAGTCCTGAGCCCCCCTGGCTGGCCCCGCACGTCCCGGAAGCCCGAGTGAGCCGAGAGGCCCAGCCACCCTGCCCTCACCAGGCACCCAGGAGCCCAAAGACAGAGGCTGCAGAGCCATGGCCATCGCTGGTGAGCCGGCTCTGCGCTCCTGCCCCCGGCGCCTGGCTCGCTTGTCTTCTGCCCTAAGTCGGCAGGGCACAGTCTCGGGGAAGTGCCAAGGTGTCTGGGCTTTTCACCTCCAGAGCCCCGTGCACCCGGAAAACGGTGTTTGAAACAGAAAATCTCCCTGAACAGATCAGAAAGCCAGGTATGATGGTGCCCGGCTGTCATGACAGCGCTCAGGAGGCTGAGGCAGGAAGATTCCTGTGAGTTCTAGGCCAGCCTGGACTACATGGCGAGACCTTGTCTCACAAAGCAAAGCAGAGCAAAACAAAACAGGCCAGAGATACTTCTCCTGGCTTTGACAGTTCTTCCTTCCAGCACAAGACCTGGACTTCTGCACCACTTGGGGAAGGCGCCGTGACAGGGCCTTGCAGCGTCACGCGCCATCTGTCCCACGGCCGAGCTGGGCAGGGACGGCGCTGGTTCACAGCGAGTCACCACCGGTGTGGACGGGCACCGAGCCGTACTGTTCTCAGAGGAGAAAGAGTGTATTTCCGGTTCTTTCTTTCTCCTCTGCATTTCCCCTGTTTTCTACAGTAAATAATTACTGAGGGAGCTTTCAAACGGCAGAAGAAAGGCCCCTTTTCTGTTTCGCCAATATCTACCTCCTTGTTTCCTACTTTTTATTTTATTTTACCAAAATTACTTATCCTTTGGTTTTCTCTGTGGAGGGTCCTCCGAAGGCTGAGACGGGGGATTCCACGGTAGCCAGCATCTCCCTGGGAGAGGTGGAGGCCTCCCGCCCTGCGCCGGCAGGAGGGGCTGGGGCTGCTGAACATTTCTATCGGCCAGACTGTCTCCAAGCCCCACGTGAGGCTCAGAGCACCTAGGTGCTCCCCCAGGCTGGTCACCGCCTGTCCGAGGCAGGGACGCCCCTCCCCCACCCACGGGACCCCTGGGCGGTCTACAGAACCCGAAGGCTTTGGGAGCCAGTTGGGGACATCACACCTGATCACCGTGGTGGTTTATTCTCAGCATCTAGCGCTGCTCCCTCCCACCCGAGCCAACACTGAGGATGAGTGACGTAACACAGGAGCGGATGATTGGGCAGCGCGGGCCCACGTTCAGCCTGGCATGCTCACGGAGCCTGAGTTCAAGCCCAGCCTGCGCAGGAGCCCGATGCCGCCCATCGGAGCCTCGGAGCCCCTGGGAACTGGCGCCTGCCCGCCGCCCGCCTCTCACCTGGACTGTGGAAGATCTGGGAGACGGAGGTGACGCCCGCGGACGCGAAGGCCTGCAGCGCCTGGTGGACGCAGGCGAAGTCCTGCGGGTAGGACAGGACGTCCTCCAGGCCGCTCCGGGTGCTGCCGCCCGCCCCTGCGGAAGAGGCAGCGGTGGCTGGGTGAGGGGGCCCCGCGGCGCCAGCCGCCGCTGGAGCACGATGTGTGTGGGGGGGTGACAGACCCCGAAAGTCAGCCGGGCGCGGCGGGCACCGCTGTCATCCCTGGGCCCGGGAGGCTGAGGCAGGACGGCTGTGAGTTCAGAGCAGCCTGCGCTGCATCAGAGACGCACACGGCGCGCGTCTGTATTTGAGAGGTCACTGCAGGAAAAGGCACACCGCCTTGAATCCTCTTGAAACCTGCCCCTCTCTTCCGCACACTCGTCCCACCGAGCTGGCGCCTCCGCAGCCGCTCTGGAGTCCCCTTCCCTGCAGGTCTGCAGCCGTGACGTCCTGGCTGCGTCTGTCTCCTGAGTGGGCTCAAAACGTCGGCCTTTCACTGCCATTACGATCTTGAGGGGAGCCGGAAAGCGTTTGGTGCCAGATTCGGTGACTGCGGCGGGCGACGGCCCAGCGTTGCGTTCTTCGAGCTACTGGTCCTCGGATGGTGCTGGGCAGCGGCAGTCACCGTGTTTCTGACCACAGCTCATCAGGCGCTGGGGAGAGGCCTGCAGAGCTGCCGCCGGAAGTGGCGGGGCGGAGGGAGGAGTGTGTGACGTGAGTGGGTGGATTCTGAGGGCCGCGCGGCCGAGTGTTTTTTACGATCCAAGCTAGCACGGAAGCGTTAGCCGTGCGTCTGATCGCACCTGAGTGCCCGTTGGAGAGGTGGGGGCGGGGAATTTGAGCGATCCGGGTTGGGCTTTGCGGGGCTGTTTTCACTGCCAGGGTCTCTGTCTACATCTTTCAGAGACAAGCTTGGCCACTGTCTGTTCCAGATGTACTATTGTTTGGTGGTTTGCGATGGTTCACTCTACAGGCAAGGGACACTAGACCTCTGTATCGTTATCATTATTATTATTGAGACAGAGTCTCACTCTGTATCCCAGGATGGCTTGGAACGCACAGCAATCCTCCTGCCTCAGCCTCCCCAGTGCTGGGATGACAGGTGTGGGCTTCTACGCCCGGGCCTGGAATCGAGCTCTCTCTGCTCACTGTACTGTCTCCCGCAGCCTCCCTGGACTGCAATCTGTGGGGAGGGACCGCTCTATCCCCACTGCTCGAGATAATTTGTTTGTGCCATTTCTAGGGTAATGAGTCCCTGGAGAAGGCAGAGGGTTAACTTTTTTTGACCTCTGGCTGTGCCAAGCACTGGGCTCTTTGCTTCTCATTTCATGAGCTAGATTTCACTATCTCTGCCAAGGCTCAGAGCGGCCGAGGGACCTGCCCAACCTCACACAGCTGGAAGGAGGCCTTGCCAGCCTTTAGTCCAGCCCTGACCGGGATGGTTTCATTTCCCTACTGCCTTATCTCCCCTTGAAGCTTGGTTCAGATAATAGCGTCTGTTACATCCCTGTTCTTTTGTTTTTACACTGGGCCTTCTTACCGGGCCCCACCCCACTCCTTTTTAAGTTTTATTTTGAGAGTCTCTTGTTAATTTGCCCCAGGCTGAGCCCGGGCTCCTCCTGCCTCAGCCTCCCTGTGAGCCGGGATTACAAGCACGTTCAGCCCATTTTGCCGCTGCTTCCCCAGGCACAGGCTAACGGAGAGGGGATCTGGCTGGGGGATGGGGAAGAGGCAGGAGGAGCCTTACCCAGCAGGACGTGGGTGAGGAGGCTGGCGATGCTGAAGGGGGAGAAGGCCATGTTGGTCTCTGCATTCTTCATATCCGCAAAGGCGCGGTACAGCTTCAGTGAGAAGTCTGTGAGCGCGTCCCCCAGGGTGGCCACTGCCACCTTAGTGTCCGCATCAGGGCAGAAGGTGACCGGCCCGGGGCAGAGGGGCTCTGTAGGGGCGGCGGTGGGGGGCTCTGTAGGGGCGGCGGTGGGGGGCTCTGTAGGGGCCGCGGTGGGGGGCTCTGTAGGGGCCGCGGTGGAGGGCGCTGCGGTGGGCTTGGTGATGGCCTTGTTGGTGGTCAGCTCTGTGGTGGGCAAGTCTGCCGTGGCCTTGACTGCTTGCTGGGCAGAGGACGCCGTAGAGTCTCTGGTGGGCGCCGTTTGGGAGATGCCGGCGCCTCCGCCCACCTCCTGCTGTTGCTCTGCAGACCCAGCGCTGGACCCGGCAGTGGTGGGACTTGACAAGGTACCATCCTGGGGGTCAAGAGGCGGGTCTCAGCTTTCTCCCTCAGACTCTCCCAGGGGCAGGGCACGGGAAGTGCATAAGCCAGCCGGGACCAGGGGTCACTTCCAGCTTGGCCTGGCGGGAAGTGCTGGGTGGGCGGGTCAGGGGCTTCCCAGAGAAAGAGGGGAAATCCTGCACTCTGCTATTTCTGTCCAATCACTACCACAGAGGCTGTTTTCTTCTTTCTTTTTCTTTTGAGATGGGGTCTCCGCTATGTAGTTCAGGCTGGTCTTGAACTCACAGAGATCCCCCTGCCTCAGACTCCCAAGTACAGGGATGACAGGCATGCACCACTGTGCCGGGCTTTTTCTGCACCTGTCTGTGTGCCTGGATTCCCTTGTTGGCCAGCAACAGACCTTTGCACTGTGGCCTGTGTTACAGCAGAGTGGAGTGCTGGCTCTGGGCTGTGTCCCCTTGTGGGAGATTCCCATGGGAAGGACAAAGGGTGGGAAAGACAGCGAGGGAAACGGAACCACGGGCACAGGCTCTCGTGTAGCTCGGACACCCAGGGATATCTCCTGGGTCTGGAGCTTCTCCTAAGATGGGAAGGGAAGTCACTTCGGGTCCGCGTGGAGGCTGGAGGCCGGCGCAGGGCAGCCTTGGCGCTGACCGGCCTCCCAAGCACCGGTGCTCCAGGCTGAGGAACTGCATTTCACCCCTTTCTTGGCCGGAGAGACCAAAGCTCAGACTTAAGGGAAGCTTTGGGTGCCACAGCAGGGCAGAAGCTCAAAGGGAAACCAGGCTGGGCAGAAGGCCCTCACCCACGCACAGCATCTGCACTAAACTGCACGTGACCAGCATTGAGCCCAGTGGTTCTGGTGCCTGCCTCACACTCAGGAGTTAGATCATTGCACCAAAATAATAAACAAAGATAAAATAGAGCTGTGCATGTAAAGCAAAGGTGCGGTCTCAGACA
>PVIR01003119.1:78037-92304 GCA_004026965.1 Petromus typicus
GGGGGGGGGGGGGGGGGGGGGGGGGGGGGCAGAGCCCGGCCGGCCGGGCTGCGCCTCTTCCTCTCCAAGTCATTTCTAACTTCTGCCTCCTGCAGCCTGCGAATTCCTTTTCCGTGGTGCGACCTGCTGCGTCTGTCCTGGCTTTGCGGTGTCCCTCTTCCGGGCTCCGGCTGGGGGCAGCCTGAGAGTTGGGCCCATAGGACAGCCGGGCACAGCCTGGGCAGAGCCCAGCAGCCCCCGTTTCAACCTCTGGTGCCTCCGGGCAGGGCGCGGCGTGGACGGCGGGGAGCAGCGACTCGCCCACCGCCAGCCGGCCTGGACTTTCTGGGCTGGTCCCCATCCACTCCCTCCCGCGGCTTCTGCTCGTCCCCGCTCACCACGGCCGGCGACAGCAGCAGCAGCAGTAGGAGCGGCAGCGGGCGCGCGTGGGGCCTGGGCGACATCTCGACCCTGGGACCTGCAGACGGGAAGCCGCGGGTCGGAGCTGGCTGGGCACCGGGCCCACCCCCCGCCCCGCCCCGCGTGGACTTCCCAGAACCGCGCCCGTTCCCGGCACAGCCTGCCGCGCACCCCTCCCGCAGGACCCGTCCGTCCGTCTGTCCGTCTGTCCGTCCGTCCCTCGCCGTCGGGCCGAAGGCAGACCCGGCCTCAGGCCGGCGAGGAGGGGCGGAGGGAGGTGCGGGAGGGGAGCTCCGTCGGGCAGAGGAAGGGGGCGGCAGCGCGGAGGGAAGGGGGAAGGGGCCGGGCAGGGTCCCCGGGTTGGGGACCGGGAGCTGGGGACCCCGGCCCGGCCGTCCAGACCTGCTCTGCCCGCGGCTCGGCGCACAGTGCGCGGCTCGGGCGCGGCGCGGGCGCGGGGAGCTCGGAGCGGGCGGGGAGCGGGCGCGCGTGGCCATTGGCTGCCCGGCGGGTCACATCGCGAGCGCGGTCGATGGGGCGTGAGTTCCCGTAAGTCACGGTGCGCAGAGGGTCGGCCTCCCCCGCGGGCCGGGCCGGGAGCCGAGCCCACAGCCCGGGTGGGGCTCTGGGGCCGCCGTCGGCTCTGCGCAAGCAGCGCGCGTCCCGCGGGCCACAGGGCGAGGAAGGGGCTCTTTCTGCAGTTGGGGACTGGCCCGGCCTCGCTGGGCCCTGCACCGCCCTGAAGCCCCTTCCCACGCTGGGCTCTGGGGCTCTGCGTTCTTTGCGGGGCTCAGAACCAGTGCTCAGGCTTGAGAGGGCGCTCCCTGCTCAGCGAGGGACTGAGCGCCCGGACTGACCCCCTGCGCCTCAGCGGAACCCACGGCCGAGAGTCCTCGAAGAGCTGGAAGCGAGGCAGCGTCCGAGACTTCGGAGGGCAGTGCAGCTCGCGCTGGGCCCTGGCGGGTTCCTCTCCGCAGCGCTTGTCCTCTCAGGGTTGCCAGAAAAATTACAACTTGGATTTCAGAAACGCCATGACAGAAGTGTGTGGTCTCAGTATATCACAAGATGGCTCGGGGTGCTCAGGGCATGTGGATGTAGGCGGCAGCCCTCCCGCTCTGCCCTCGGATCCCGACCCTCAGACTATCCAGACCTGCGTCCAGGGCCTCAACCGCCCAGTCCCGGGTTGGCAGCATCACGGGGCCCTACCTGTGTCAAGGAGGCCTGGCCCCCTCCTAATCTGCCAACTCCTGATCAGGGTGCTGAGCCTTGGGGTGGTGTCAGAGCTGTGGTCCCTCCTACATTCCTACTTACCCACTTTTCTATTGAGGCTTTGCTTTTTATTTCAAAGTTTTTCTAACCCAGTGTGGTGATGCAGGATTATAATCCCAGCACTCAGGAGGCTGAGGCAGGAGAATCACCATGAATTTGAGGCCAGGCTAGTCTACAGAGGAGGCCTTGCCCTTGTCTCAAAAATAAATAATATTCTTTCTGGACTACGTGAGCCTCTGCCTCTAAATAAATAAATGTAATAAGCCGGCCAGCGTGGCCTCCCAAGGGCCGGGATGACAAGAGTGCCACTCCTTCTGATATGTCAGGCCTGCCTCTGGCAGAGACTTGAAGATTTGGCCTGTCACTCCCCTGCTGGAGGGCTGGCTCCAGTACAGGAGGGGGCCTCGGCTGTGTAGAGAAGCTGTTTCCCTGCATGCAGAGATGCTGGGGCTCAGAGATCCCAGACTTCTGGGTTAAAGGGGTGGGGCCAGCACATCATCCCTGTGTCCCAAGGGTGCAGGGCGTGACTTTGAGAAAGGTCTCTGCCTTGGGCAGTTGGGAGAGTGGGCTGGGGCACCTGGACCACTCTAGCGGGTCTGCAGTTTGTAACGGTGATAAAATAATCCCAGCACTCAGGAGGCTGAAGCAGGAGGATCACCGTGAATTCAAGGCCAGTCTAAACTGCATAGAGAAATACTGTCTCAAACACATTTTTGAAAAGAAAGAAAGAAAGAAGAGGCTGTTGGAGCTATTTTGTGGCTCTGTCTGCCCCCACCGCGTTTCACAGGCACCTGATGGCATCCATTTCCCATGCCTGAGAGCGGACTCGGGGACCCCCCCCCCCACCGTGTTGGGGCCAGAGCAGTGACTTGAGAGGAACATGACGGGGCGGGGCCCGGAGGCCCGCGGGGGGCGGGGCCATGTGGCCCGGCTGTGGCAGAAGCCAGTACCTCGGAGGCGCTGTCTACGCGGCCAGCTCGACGCGGTCGGACCGGCTAATGATCCCAGAGTGGACGCGGGGCTGGGTCCGAGATGTCGGCGAGCAAACGAGTGGCCAGGGTGAGCGGGGGGTGCGGGGTGGGGGTGAGGATCCCCGGGAATCACCCACCCCCACCCCCCAACCCCTGCCAGCCCCCTGCCGCCGGACTCCAGCCGCTTTCGGTTTCATTTCTGCCTCAAGCCGGCGGTGATAGAGTCCGGGGTAGGAAGTGGGGACAGATAAACCAAAACAGCCTCAAGTCAGGGGAGCGGCGCACGGCAGTGATCCCAGCGGTGGGGAGGCCGAGGCAGGAGGATCGCTGGAGTTTGAGGCCGGCCTGCAGGAGGCAGTGAGACCCTGTTTCAACGCCCTCCTCCCAGAAAAGAGAACCTTGGCCCCACTGAGCTTTGGCAGCCACAAGAGAAGGATGGGGCACTTTCCCCAGGAGGGGGCGTGGTGTGGGGACCAGGTGCGCCGCGGCGGGGGTGGGGCAGGGGTGCCCTGCCGGTGAGGCTCCCCTTCTGCTTTCAGTTTCTCTTCCTTCGAGTCAGGTGATGTTTGAGCTGAATGCACTGTCCCCTGCTCTACAGTCTGGGCTCGGTCCTTCCCCGTCACAGCTGATGTTGGTGGTTGTGACGCCCGAGTCTCCGGGTCCCTCCAGCTTGGGGAGGGGGTGGATGGCGTCCCCATGGTGCTGGGGACAGAGATGACGCCAGCTTGTTGCAGTGTGAGAGCTCAGACTGTGCAGGGCTTCGGGGAAGTCCGTCTCTGCTCACCCCACTCTTTCCCACCCTCCTTTCTGTCTGCATTTGGGCCCAGCTAATTCCTGTTTTCTTTTCTGTGACCCAGGCGTGGGAAGTGTGGTGCCTGACTCCCGCTCCTGCTAGGCAAACTCACACCACTGAACTACCTCCTAGCTCTGGGCCTGTAGGATGTTTGAGTGTTTTGTTTTGTGTAGTCTAGGGGTGAATGAACTCTGCTCTGACTTGCAGAGATCCACCTGCCTCAGCCTCCTGATGGCTGGGATCAGTGTCCCTTAGTCACTTCACTCTAGTGGCCCTGTCCCCACATGTGGCGATGAGAAGCATCTCTGGATGCTGCTGAAGGTCCCTGGAGGGCACAGGCACCCAGAAGCAGTGCTTGGCACGTCATGGTGGGAGGGTGGGCAGAGCAGGGACAGAGACAGAGAACAGGCGCAGGCCCAGTGAGCCGGGAGCAGGCTCTGCTGTCGACCACGCGCTTCCGGGTCCCTGAGGCCAACGCGGTGACGGTTGACGGTGACGGGGGTGATGGTAACAGCTTTCAGGCTTCTCACCTTTGAGGACCCTGCACCGCAGGGTTCGGGTCACGGCACGGCGTTCGAGGCCCGGGGATCCTACGGGAAGGGAGCATGCCGACCACGAGAGGCTTGACGAGGACCCGTCCTGGTGACTGATCACCTTCCAGGGGCCCCATGAGTCTGTGCCCTGCTGTCGTGGCAGACTCCTGTTCGTCCCACACAACCCAGCCCCTGGTGTGCGCTCTGTGTGCCGCCCCCCACCCGCAGTGCGTGCACCCACCTTACCATGCAGTCACCCCCGTTTCCTCCACATCTCCAGTGCTGATCTTTTTTTTTTTTTTGAGACAGAGTCTTGCTTTGTAGTTCAGGCTGGCCCTGAGCTCAGCCTCCAACTCACACCACAGCAATCCTCCTGCCTCTGCCTCCCGAGTGCTGGGATTACAGGCGTGAGCCACCACGCCCAGCATTGTGGTGTGTGGTACTGATTGCTGGTGGGTGTGAATCTCCATACCCAGTATTGTTATGTGTTTACCGGGAATCAAACCTGAGCCCTTGCGCTTGCAAGACAGGCGCCGGAACCACTGAGCTAAATCCCCGGCCCTCCAGTGCTGATTTTGAGTCAGGGCTCGGGGCAGGACCCTCTGTGTGGATGTTAGGAGTGTCAGTGATGTCTAGGTGCGGGCCTGGTGTCGGGTTGCCCTGCTTGCTGTGTAGACCTGTCTCCCTGGTGACTGGCCGCGTGGGCAGAGCAGATGCTTGTGGGAGGTGGGGGGTTAGGGCCCCAGGACTAGAAAGAGACCACGGCTGAGCACACCACTCTTGGGGAAAAGGTTTCTAAGGGAGTTTATGTCCCACATCACTGTCTGGAAGAAGCTGGGTATGATGGCGCATGCTTGTAGTTCCAGCACTTGGGAGACTGAGGCAAGAGAGTCTCCGTGAGATGGAGGCTGGGCTAGTTGTGTAGAGAGACCCTGTGCCCCGCAGGAGCTGGAGGACCTACAGCAGCAGATGCCCCCGTACCTGCGGGACCTGTGCAGTGAAAAGGCCACCGTGCTGGTGTGGCACATGCTTCTCCTGCCTGTGAGTGTCCCTGGTCCCACCAGTGGCACGGGCGGCGGTGGGGACCCACCTTTCACAGAGGCTGTGGCCCAAGAGGGGACCATCGCTTCGGAGGTCCAGGCAGACAGATGGTGACGCTAAGGATTGTGGGGTTGGTGGGGGAAAAGCAGCAGCCATCGAGGCCCTCCACAGGCACCCAGACAGACAGGTCTGCGAGGCAGGACTGTGACCTGCTCCAGAGACCTGGGTTCTGAGAGGCTGAGTCAGGAGCATCTCTTTGCCCAAGAGACCTTGGACCTCTGTTAGCCAAGCTCGGTGGCACAGCCTGAAAAGAACAGGTGCCGCCCTTCGGGGCTGGCTTCCTGCTGCCCGGGCGGGGGAGGGGTGGCCGACCGTCACGTGTCTCCACAGAGGAGCGTCTGGTGATGGACAGAGCTCGAGTCAGGTCCCGGCCGGTGGGCGGCTTGGGGCCAGGGGCTCCTGACCAGATGCTGAAGAGATCTGGGGGGAGACCAGCTGAGCCAATGAAAGAGTGGGGGAGGGGCCAGGTGGAGGGAGGCCAGGAAGGCAGTGCACCCCACTAGGGCTGGAGGGGATTGCGTGGAGCCCAGGAGAGGCCAGAGACCCAGCTGCACAGCCCTTGGAGAAGCCCATGGCAGGGGGAACAGGGCAGAAGCCGAGGGCCCCACAGGGCCTGTCTGGGCACAGCGGTGGGTGACGCTGGGTGACAGAGTAGTCACCGTGTGTCCCGGGTGATGGCTTCTGTCCCGCAGGTGCAGCCTCCCTACCACCTCAGGGCCTTCCGTCTGCGCCTCGACTTCCCCAGGGAGTACCCCTTCCGGCCCCCGACGGTGACCTTCATCACCAGGATCTACCACCCCAATGTGGATGAGGACGGCCAGGTCTGCCTGCCGCTCCTCAGCAGGGAGAACTGGAAGCCTCACACCAAGGCTGCTCAAGGTAAGGGCTGTCCTGCTGGACGTGGCCGGGGCTTACTGCACTTGGAGCTAGGAGCCCCCGACAAGGACGGGAGACTCAGTGGGGTGTGGTGGCCCCCAGCTCTAGGAGGCTGAGGGAGGAGGATGTGACTTCTAGGCCAGGGGAACTCAGCCGTGCTTTGTGCAAAAGAGTCTGCTTAGCTGCAGAGGGGATGAATCTCAGTTAGTTTCCTGCTGCTGGGACACACCACCTGACACACGTGACTTCAAGGAGGAGGGGCATGTTTGGCTCCAGGCTGTGCAGGGCTCAGTCTGTGGCTGGCTCCAAGCAGGGTGGCTTGGAGAAGGGTCTGGTGGAGGACAGCTGCTCGAGGCATGGTGCACAGGAAGCCAAGAGACTCGAGGCCACGCCCCCAACAGGAAGTCAGTGAGGAGCCCCCGGACCCAGCTATCTTCCAGCCCTGGCTGAGGGACGTGTGGACAGGAGCCATCACAGAGCACTCTGCCTGGCAAAACCTGGGCTTGGGCACTGTGCCCCGAAGGGCAGATGCCCTCTTCCTGTGGTGCTACACTTCTGCCACCACATTGGAGCAGCCCCCCACCTTCCCCAACCTCCTCTGCCACTCCTGACAATGCACTGTTCCAAACGGACAAAGGTCAGTGCGCGGTGGGCAGTGTCCAGCAGAGCTTTGCACAGCACTGCCCACTCCCGTGGCCATAGGGCACGGGCTCATGCAACTGAGGAACTGAATTCTTTTTTTTTTTGAGACAGGGTTTTGCTTTGAGGTTCAGGCTGGCCCTGAGCTCAGCCTCAAACTCACATCACAGCAATCCTCCTGCCTCTGCACCCCGAGTGCTGGGATGACAGGCGTGAGCCACCACGCCTGGCAATGTGGCATGTGGTGCTGGTTGCTGCTGGGCGTGAGTCTCCACACCTAGTATTGTACATGGTTCCCAAGGATCAAACTCATGTCCTTGCACTTGCAAGACAGGCTCAGAACCACTGAGCTAAATCCCTGGCCCTTTACTTTTTTTTAATTGTTGTTTTTTGAGATAAGATCTTGCTATATTGTTGAGGCTAGCCTTGAACTCATTGTCTATCTCAGTTGGCCTTGAATTTGTGGCAGTCCTCCCGCCTCAGCCTCCCAAGTGCGAGGATGACAGTGGTGCCCCCCCATACCTGGCTAGCGTGAAGTGTGGGTGCAGGGTCTGGAGGGATCTGGTATGGTGTGCCCTGTCACCCTGCTCCAGGCTCTGCCGACGCCCTGACATCCTGTCCACCCTCTCCGCAGTCTTGGAGGCCCTCAGCCATCTGGTGAACAGGCCGAACCTGGAGGAACCCCTGCGGCTGGACTTGGCCAACCTGCTGGCCCGAAGCCCAGAGCAGTTCTGGGAGAGGGCTGAGGAGTTCACGCTGCAGCACGGCGAGGCCCGGCCCTCCTGACCCTGCCCGCTGGGCGACGCACCCCGTGACCACAGCCAGAGCCGAGTCAGGGCACGGGGGAGACGGCGCAGCACGTGTGTGGCATGTCGGGGGAGACACGGCGCAGCACGTGTGTGGCGCGTGGACATGGCCTGCCGCCCGCTGGCGACGCGTGCCCTCCCCGAGCCCGCAGAGTTTATGTCCAGGCGGTTGCTGCAGCCTCTGCTGGTCTCCAGCATCTCAGGGCTCTGACACAGGGCAGCTGGGGTGAGGGGTCTGGGCGGGAGCGGCCCTCGGCACCCGGCACTGTCCTGTGCCCACCCAAGGGACTGACACCTGCTGCAGCCCTCTGGTAGGAGTGGATTTAGGTGCCAAACCTTAGAGTTTTCACCAATCAATACAAAGTGAACAACCTAACTTCCATCCAGAATCTGACCACGTGCCGTCCCAACAGTGCCAGTTCCGGGGGTGGGGGGCGGGCCTGGAGCTGGGTGGCGTGTTTCCCTGCAGCCATCTCGGGACCCGCAGAGCCCACGCACCCACCTAGCTGTGAAAGCGGCAAATTCTGGAGTCTGATATAAGCCTAGGATTTAATGGGTTCCGTTTCCCTTGGATATTTCTCAGCTGTGACAAGAAGAACGCATGGGGTAGGGGATGTAGCTAAGCAGTTCCATGCCTGCCTGGTGAGCACAAGGTCCTGAGTTCGATCCGTAGTACCACATAATGAGAAGGGAAAAAAAGGGCATCAAAGGATACAGTGTCGTAGCTGGGCATGGCGGTGCCCACCACAAATCATAGCACCTGGGAGGCTAAGGCAGGAGGATTCCATGTTCGAAGAGCCTGGGCAAGTTTGCAAGATCAAAATAAAAAAAGACTGGAGAGGTACCTCTGTCCAAAGACCCTGGGTTCGACCACCAGGACTGGGCTGGCAGAGCCAGGCTTACTTGCTAGCAGGACACTACAGCCGGCCCAGGCGGAACCAGGCCTCAGCCCCCACCAGGGTGGGGGTTAGCGGCTGGAGAAGGGAAGGCGAGCCCTGTGGCCGCCACTGCTGCAGGTGGATGGGACACACTGACGTCTGAGAACGGAAGTGAGTCTCCCCGTGCCCAGCCTGTCTGGGTCCATCTCTTCGTTACCTTCTCATGGTGGAGGCACAATACCCGACAGTGAGTTAAAGGAGGACAGGTTTATTTCAGCTCACGGTTTGCAGAGGTTTCACTTGGAGCCAGCGGCTGGCAGAGAAGCAGCCCGCCGCAGGGCAGGCAGGAGGCGGCGGCCAGCAGCCCCCCTCCCCTCTCATTCCGTCAGGCCTCCGTGCTCAGGAATGCTCTCGGCCACAGCCCTGAGCCCCATCGGTGGACTGACCTGGCACGACTCTCCGGTACTGGGGGTGGCTCTGGGAGACCTTAGCTCCGAGCCCTAACCTCAGATTCACTCCGCCCCTTCCCTGGAGCCCCTGCTGGGAGGCATGGGAAGACCTGCGGAGACAGGTAGCTCAGGAGTGAGCAGCGTGGCCGGACACCTGAGCGGAGTGTGCAGGGGAAGGGCCCAGGCTCCCCGTCACAGGGTCCAGGCCAGGCTCCCCGCCTCCATCACCTCAGCAGAAACGTCTGGGAGGAAGGGTCCGGCGGAACAGAGTGGGTGACGCAGCCAGAGAGGAGGGCGGGAGCCCGAGGTCACAGCTGCGGCCCTGGCCAGGCCCCACTGTGTCTTCCCGAGGCGCCAGAGTTGGGTCACCTTCCCAGGGCCCCCGCGCTCCACGGGGCCACACCGGCCAGCCAGCAGCCCGGGGCCCTGGCCTGTGGAGGTCTGGCCCCCATCTGAGGGGCGCATGGCTGGCAGGGGAGGGAGAGTGCCGCGGACCAAGATGAGCGTCACAAAGGTCCTTTTAATACACAGCATCCTGCCTGGCCTGCCCCCAGCTCTGCTTCCCCGGGGCGGAAGTGAGGCCCAGGCTCCCTCGTGACTCGGCTGTCACTTCTTGGTCTTCACCAGCCCCTTCTGCACGAGGCTGCGGTACAGCTCCTGGATGTAAGTGTAGACACACTTGGAGTCGGGCACTGCCAGCCGCACCATGTCATCCACATCCAGCAGCTGGGCACAGTCAGCCAGTTTCCTGTGGGGGAGGGTGGGTGGGGAGCAGGGGCAAAGGTCAGACCCAGCCCAGGAAGCTGGTGCAGTGGCCCAGGGGGATCACTGTGTGGGAGTCGGGAAGTAGCCAGCCACGGTCCCGCTTTACAGACCAGATAACCAGCTGGCTGAGTGAGGATTCCAACCCGGCTCAGTGGGGTGGTGCACTCTGGGAGGCTGAGGCAGGAGGGTTGCCGGGATCCCAGCTCAGCCTGGGCAGCCTACCAACGTACCTAGGCCTGGTTTCAAAATAAAAAATAGGAAGGGCTGGGATGTAGTTCAGTGTGGAAGCTCTGGGTTCCATCCCCTGGCTTGGGAGAGGGAGGCGGTGGGCAGGTGCAGAAGGGGTGGCAGAGGGCTCAGCCACAGTCCTCTCTCTCCCGTTGTTCTGCCCTCCGGGACGTGGGACACCGCTGGCTTTGCTGAGGCCAGGGCCACTCTTGCTCTCGGGCCCACCCAGCCCAGGGTCCACCCCAGCATGGCCCACACGCTACTCCTCACGGAGACTCAGCACTTGGTGGTTCATACAAGGTCAGCGTGACGGCCAGGCCTGTCCAATGCCAGAGCCAGTCGCGGGCACTGGAACAGGCAGCCAGGCCCTGTGGGAAAAGCTGGGCTGGGCTGCAGGGCCCGGCCGGCATCCAAGGCGTGCTGGCCCAGGATGGGGCGGGCATGGCCGGGGAGATTTCGAAGAATGAAGAAGCAGGCCAGGGCCACCAAGGGGCAGGTCCTGGGCATCCTCTGCTCACCCTTCTGCCTTCGCCTGGCTGAGCCTGCCTGGTACCAGAAGCCAGGCATCCACAGGAGGGGACAGCGGCTTGTGCTCTATAGCCAGGGTATCTGGTCATGCAGAGAGTGTGCGCTGCTGCCCACAGGGCTGGACTGAAGCTGAGCGTTTCCTCAAACCACCCGCCTCGCCCCCACTGGACTCCTCTGCCCAGTGTGAGCTGGATGGGGTCAGATGAGGTGGTGCCAGCACCACTTCGCAGTGTCTGGCTGCCGTTCCCTTTGTTCCCGCAGCTGCCAGCACTGCTAAAAGCCTTTCTCAGCTGGCCTCAGTGGTGCATAACTGTAACCCCAGCACTCTGGGAGGCTGAGGCAGGAGGATCTCAAGTCTGATGCCAACCTGGACAGGGGAGGGGGAGCTGGGCATTACCTGAGGGTAAGGCCCAGGGTTCAATCCCAGTACTGAAATCACCCCAAAACCTTGGCACCTTGCTTTCCCAACCTGGGTCCAGAACTGCCCACTAGCTACAACCTCTGTGCAGGTGTCCAGGTCCTACCACCGAGGGCAGGGACCCTGGGCTGCACCCCTCATGGGCAGAGACAGAGGCCTGGGCTCAGGCTGTCTCTGCTGCTGCAGTCTGCCTCAGTTTCCTTTCTGGGCCACCTTGCTTCAAATACAGAGCCCCAAGGTCCCAGGTTCACAAGTGAGTCCTCCAACCTGGGCAGGCTCCCCAGTCCCTGACCACTGCCCTGTGGCTCTGGTACAGGTCAGGCGCTGGCACAGGAAGGTGGGCACTTCACTGACAGTCCCTTCCATAGCCTGAGAAAGAGCGAGCGTCCTGCCTGGCTCAGCTCAGAGGTCAGGGACAAGACATGTCAGGGTCACAGTGGGCAGGCTGTGCCAGCTCTCCGCAACCCCCAGCCCCAGACGGCACTCACTGTCCCAGCCCTGTGGCATCGTCTCGATGGCTCTGTCATCCTGGCCACATACAAGGTGTGGTTCAAATAGTTGTTACAGTAAAAGGCTCTATGGCAATGATGCTACGGACTCCCTCAAAATCCTCCCTGCTTCCAGTGCACTTGTCCCACCGTCCTGGCCAGTTTCTGCAGCAGCTCTGTCCTGGGGACTTTAGCTGTGCTGTCCTGGTGGCCTCCGTGTCCTGGATGGACTCCAAATGCTTCCATTTCAAGGTCATTGTGATCATGGGGAAGAGCCAGAGGTGGCACGGGGCCATATCCGAGAACGAGGGGGCAGCGTCGTGTTCTTACAAGCTACCTGCTCACAGCAGCATTCTGATTTTTATCACACCTCAGAAAGACTCATGAAAGAGGATCTCAGAGCTGCTGCAGAAAGATGAAGTGAGCGTAGGACATGGGAAGGAGCAGCCTTTCACTACAATACGTTTTGAAAACTGTAAATATTCACCTTACTTTTGGCCAGCCTTTGTATTTCATTTCCGTACGTGTTCGTGATCTGTATCACTACTTACATTTGTGTGGTTTTTTTTTTTTTTTTTTTTTTTTGAGACAGGGTCTCGCTTTGTGGTTCAGGCTGGCCCTGAGCTCAGCCTCCAACTCACATCACAGCAATCCTCCTGCCTCTGCCTCCCGAGTGCTGGGATTACAGGCGTGAGCCACCACGCCCAGCACTGTGGTATGTGGTACTGGTTGCTGCTGGGGTGAATCTCCACGCCCAATATTGTATGTGGTTACTGGGGATCGAACCCGGGCCCTTGTGCTTGCAAGACAGGGACCAGAACCACTGAGCTAAATCCCTGGCCTTATTAGGTGTTTTGTTTTGAGTCAGGGTCTGGAAATGTAGTTCAGGCTGGACTTAAACTCACTGTGCAGCCCAGGCTGGCCTAGAACTCAGGGGTCCTCCTGCCTCAGCCTGCCGAGCACTGGGATCACAGGGGTGAGCCCGATGCTGGGCTGTCTGTCCGTTTGAAAGGTGACCACAAACGAGCAGGGGCTTTTGTGTGTTCCTTCACCATCGGTAGAAACTGTGCCTGGCAGGAAACCTCAGCGCTGGCCTCGCAAGGGGCCCCTACCCTGGGATTCAGCTCTGGTCTCCGGCCCATGGCCCCCTCGCCCCTGCCCACAGGACCAGGCTCACTCTGCTGTGGAGAAGGCCAGGGTGAAGTTGTGCCGGCGCCGCGCAGGGTCCAGTGCCGCGTAGTCGAAGGCGTCGGGGAAGAACTTGTGGATGAGGGCGCAGAAGGCCATGCCGCTGCTCCAGCTGGAGGAGAAGTTCTGGACGTCCACGTGCTGTGAGAGGCGAGGGTGAGCGGGGAGGACGCAGGCCCCGCCCTCCAGCCCGGCCCCGCCCTGTACAAGCAAGGCCCCGCCCCCAAGCCAGTCCTTGCCCCTGTCCCGGCGCCCTCCGCCATGCCCCGCCCCGCAGGCGCAGGCCCCGCCCCTAGCGCTCCGCCCACCTCGTACTTCCGGGTCATGGCGCGGCACCACTCCAGCAGCATGCTCTTGACGCCGCCGATGGCTGCGCCCGCCGCCTTGGTGTTCCGGAAGAGCGCCGTGGGGCCCGAGGCCGCCCTGGGGGACCGTGTGGCACCGCCGAGGCTGCAGCCCGCCGGCGCTGCCACGTGTCAGCCGCCCCGCTCCGCCCCGCACACCCGGCCTACCCGCCGAACTTGTCCACGATGGCTTTGCGGTTCTGGGCGCGCGGACCCCGGGGCCGGGCAGCGGCCGACACCCTGCGCTCCGGCTTCTTCCCCGCGGGAGGTGACTCGGTGGGACTCAGGGGCGCGTCGCTGGGTGAAGACTCACTGCGTGGAGAGGCCGGCGGGGTGAGGGGCCGAGACCCCTGCAACGGGAAACGGGAGCGGGGCCTCGGGCGGTGGTCTCTGCCATGTGGGGGGGAGCCACGGAAGCCAGCAGGCTGAGGCAGGAGGGTCGCCGTGGGCCCCAGGCCAGCCTGACCTACACAGTGAGACCCTGTCTCCAAAAACGGAGCCGAGGTTGAGTGACAGGTCGCACCGCTGGTAGGCGGAGAGCCGCTGTCCGAGCCCAGGCCTTCTGGCCAGGCTCCCTGGTGACCCCAGCCCAGCGTCTGCTGGGCGACGGGGAAGCTGCCGCTCTTAACCCGCCAGGGAGCTCTGGGTCCCCCTGGCTTCCTGGGCTCTGGGGTTGAGGGGCTGGCAGCCGGGAACCTGGGCTTTTCTCGACCAAGGCAGGGGTGTGGGGGCGACTCGGCGCTGGAGCCCACCGGCCTTACCTGGCTGGAGGACTGGTCTCTCCTGAGGCTGCCGACGCTGGGCCCACTCCGTCTGCAGGGACAAGGGAGCACCTGCAGGCCTCCCCGACTGCTGTCTGCACCCTCCCAGCCAGCGCACCCGGCTCCTCACCTGGGCCAAGGCCGGGGCCCTCCTCAGGGGAGCTGGGGACCCCCGCGGCCCCCTCCTCTGGCTCTCTGCCCTCATCCTGCTCCTCCCCGGGGCTGCCGGGCTCCTGAAAGGGGCAGAGTCCCTGTGGGTTCCTGGTCCTGTGGGTTCCTGCCCCAGCTTTGTGAGCGTGACATGCTGCTTCCGCTCCACCCCGGCCTTGGGAAATCAGTAGAGGGAGACCTGGCCCTCCCCGGGGAACTCAGAAATACTCCTGCCTCAGCCTCCTGAGTGCTGGGATTACACAGGGCCTTAGAGGGGGCGGCGTCCTTCTCCTCTGCCTCGCTCACCAGTTCCTGCGCACCGCTTTCAGCCGCCTCCTTCCCGTCAGCCTCTGGGGGTTCGCCGTCCATAGCTGCCTTCTGAGGCCCTGCCTTGGCCTCTTGGGGGACAGTGCTGTCCCCGCCAGCCTCCATGGGTGCAGATTTGTCTTTGTCATTCCCTCTGTCTTTCTCCTCGGGTTCTGCCAGGGTCTCTTCCTCATCGACCTGCTTCTGGGAGGCTGGCCTGGCCTCCCCACTTTCCCTAGCCTCCCTGGTCTCATCCTTCCTGTCTGCTGTTTCCAGTGAACCTACTGTGTCCTCCTCCTTCCTGCCATCTTCCTGTCCAGGGCCAGTTTCAGCCTTCTTCCTGCTGTCCTGCTGTCCGGGTCCAGCCTTGGCCTCCC
>PVIR01003120.1:0-60000 GCA_004026965.1 Petromus typicus
TTGGTACATTATGAATACATATCATAATTGCATTCAACATTGAGAGTTTGCACCAGGCTATGACATGATTTGCTTTCGTTTTTCCCCACCCTGCAACCCCCACCCCCATATACACAATCTTTGTTTTTTTTCTTTATTATTACCACATTCGTTTTCCCCTGGTTATTTACCCTTACACTCTCTTTCCTTTTAAATATTTTCTATTTCACAATATCAACTATACATCCTACAACTCATTTAAATTTTCATTTTCTCATACCAGAGAAAAGATATGATATTTACACATCTGTGACCCGTTTATTTCACTTATGAGGACGTCCTCAAGGTACATCCATTTGAGTATGAATGACTCAATCTTATCATTTTTAATGGCAGAATAATTTCCATTCTGTAGAAGAACCACATCTTTTTTATCCAATCTCTAGTTGATGGACATTTGGGTTGTTTCCAAGACTTACACACATTCTTATGATACAGTTTTCATTTTTCCAGAAGGCAGTGTTACCTCAGCCTCATAGCAGGGGAACAACTTTGCTAATTTTTGTTGCTTGTCCAAAGGGAGGAAGCCATCCACCTCTTTGGAGTGGGAATTCCTGTTAAAAAAAATCATTATGAATCTATCACATCTCTTAGCAAAAGAAAATGCAGAGCAGAATTGAGCGGTGCGATTCCTCTGTCTTGGAAGAACCTGACTTACAGTGTAGCCACTTCTTGCCACTTTACATAAGAGCAAAATCATGTCAAAAATGAAACCACAATGCAACTGAAAGCCTGTCATTGAAACCGTGGCTGCAGGTCCTCCAGGTAGACTTGAGCAAGAAAGTAAACAATAATCTAACATGAGCAAGAAAATAGACAATAATCTAACATGGACTGAAAACTACTTTGTTCTAGGCAAGATACTAAGCACGTTACATGTATTAATTACAGGTTTTGAAAAAGAGCTTACATACCCAGGATCTGTGCAAATAGAAAATAAAATAGTGAAATTTTTATTTCCCTTTTTGGAGGCAATCTTATTATTTAATTTCCATTTTTGTGTATTTATTTACAAAATGCACAGCACTATGGTACCTGTATAAAAAAAGTATATACTGTGCTCATACACATGTTATATAGATATAGTACACAAACGACAATTTGCTGAGGTTTTTTTAAACTGATGAGACAGATTATTTTTATTATTCTCATTTTCAGAAGGGGAAAATGAGGCCTAAGGAGGTTAAAATGACTTGCTCCAAGTGTCAAAGCTGGTAAATGGCAAAGCTGGAACTCCAAGTGCCCGATTCCAAAGTCTATACAGTCTGATGTGATCATTAAAGGAATTCCTTGTGTTCAAAAGCCAGTGCTTGAAAACTAAGCTCATTTGTGTCTGCAAAAATGCCAACCTCTGGAGTAGAAGAAACTCCATACTTTGATCATCTTCTATACTGAATTAGGAGGAAAAGCAAAAGAAAAGAGAACAAGGGAAGCAAAGGCAGTCGCTAGATAGATTGCAAAAGGATTTTTAAAAAGTAAAAATCAAAGGGAAATGGCAGCAGTTTTGGTCAGGAACCCTGTTCCTCATCCTTCCCCTAAAGCCCCTCTCCAGAACAGCCTCCTTCCTGGCCCAGGCCACTCATTGTTTGAACACGGGGTAATGGACGCACCCAGATTCCTAGCACTGGAGAGCTCCCAGGCAATCAGCGAGGACTGAGACACTTACAGCTTGTCTTTGCTGATTGAGTATGGAGGGCTACGGATCCCCATGTGGTCCTTAAAAGCTACACCCATGGGAGAAACATTTGACACTGTTCAAAATACTCAGAGCTATGGTTGTTATCTTCAATTTTCTTAACTAGTAATGAGTGATCATTGGAAGTGTTAAACTAAAAAGCACTAGACTCTGTAGGACATTCATTATTAGGAAAAAAAAAAAAGCTTTGAAGCTCAGGAAAAAGTTGGGAGTTTAGGGCAAAATAATTTAAAACAACTTTGTATAACACCTTTTTAAAAAAATAAGTGCAATAACATTCTTTAGAAGTACCTAAGTTTCTTCAGATATCACTGAGGCAATGATAAAAATGAAATTTTTAAAAATCACTATCAAGCCCCTTTGTGCAACATTTGCATAAGTTCTCAAACAATGAGACTGTTTTCATGTAAATTTCTTTTCAAGGAGACTCCTGCTTTCTGAAAGCCTGGTAACTGTAACTGAGTTACACAAAGCCACACTTTATTATTTTTTAGTTAATCACTTCTGAGAAGACGGTGGGCGCACTCTCCAGCCCTTGCAGAAGCCCTGGACTCCAGTCACCCTGTATCACCCCCAAGAGCTGACCCTGCCACAGGTCTGACCACACCCAAGAAAAACAAAGCGATTCATGCCCTGTTTTGGTGAGAAAATCTGTTTCCTTCTCCTACTGCCTTTCCCACCTTACTAGCTAGGACAGAGCGACCAAAAATGTACACGAACATATAAGAAGCGAAATCTTTTTTAAAACTACAGAAGTAACAGCGGCTGTCCGTAGGGAGCAAAGCTTTGGCTCCTTTGAGGTTTCTGGTAAAGCAGAAACAACTCTGTCCACTTTTTGAAAGTTGCCTCCCTGGATATTTCTATCTGAAAAACATAGGGAAACAATTAGTCAGCCTCTCTCTCTCTCCCACCCCAAACCTCTCTTCTTTCTTCTGAATTTTCTAGTACCTGAGCACTCTTCAAGCAAGACCAGCTCCCTATAGTAACGTTGTCTGTGGCTGTTCTAAAACTCCACCGAGTAACTCTCCTGCCTACAGAGAACACCCCTCCCCGGTCACGTTCGAGTTGCAAAGAGAAAATCCTCATGCCAGTTCGGATTCCCCAGTCCTCGAGGCCCAGGTCACAGAAATGTCAGCGGCACCGACGGCAAAGTTCAGGATAGAACTGTGCCTGCTAATTTAATCATTTACCACGAACGGCAAGCTATTTTAATCTGTGCACTCCCTCAGCGAGCAGCATATTTCTGTGTAACTGAATACGGACCTTACTTGAAAGAATTCAAAGATTTTGTTTTTTGGTAAATATCGTTAGAGATTAAATGTTTCCTCTGGGGGAGGCATTTATGTTCTGTCTACCGCTTGAAGAGCTTGCCCTGGGCCACCTCAGGCTCACGCCTGCCCCCACGCCCGCCCCGCATATCCACCCTTCCCTTCCACCCCACTTTCATGTTTTTATTTTTCTGTGATTTTTTAAAAAAATTAGCTTATGATTTTCCTTCGAGGATTCTGCATGGGCACTTAGGGAAACCACAAGGGCTCTTTGCGGAATGGAGGGACACGGGCGAGAGAGCCTGCCGCCCTTTCCAGATCCCAGAGAGGCCAGCACGACAAGGCCAAGATGTCTTCATTTGCTGTCAAAGCCAGGCCTCAGCTACAGCGCGACGGAGGCTCTGCTCCTCCGTGGCCAGCCGGTCAGAGTCCATCGACAGCTGCGGCGAGCCGGGCTGAGGCGGGAAACCCGGGCCAGTGGGAGCCCGCGAGGGCCGGGCCGCGGCTCCGTGAGACCGGCCCGCGGAAACCCCAGCAGCAAGGGAAAAACAGATTGACTCTCAGTGACTCATTTAGCTCCTGGATTGGACAGATCTCTCCCCTGCTGGCGATTTGGCTCTGCATCAATAGTTCGGATACCAGGCTGAATAGCTTAAAATAATTAGGGGGAAAAAATCTGCAAAACTGCTAGCCATCCAACTCTGTGCTCTGTGCTGAAAGGCAAAGGACAAATGACATCTAGGTTATTAAATATGAAGTCACTGGATTTGCTGCCCATTTAGTCCAAAAGCAGAAAACTGGATAAAACTCAAATTTATAATTCAGTGTAGATGGCCTGTTTGTCCTTGAGGCAATCCATGAATTTTGGCCGGCAGGCGACGTGACATGTGGAAATGGGGGGGGCGGGGGCATGTTTGATTTCAACCCCACTACGCTTTCACCCCCTGGGAAAAAAAAATGAAAATGTCAATAAAGAGTGTGAATGCGAAGAGAAATGGAATCTGAGCCCAGAGTTTAGTAGCTGGCAGTTTAAACTTTATATACTTTAGGTCGACAGGCGGCTGGATTTCCTGTACTTTATATCCAATGTACAAAAACAGAAGCAACAGGCTCATTTGCTATCAGTAAAGGTCAGTTAAAATTATAGAGACATCCTTTGGAGCAAATCCCCAGTCTTGTATTTGCATATTTATGAACTAGAGATTATGACAAGCCATTCCATTTATTAGAGCAGTGCTGCTATAGTTAATAGTCTGTCAGCATTTCCATTATAAACCCCGTTTTTCAGTGTTTTAATATCTCAGCTGTTAGAAATCACATCAGGCTGAAAAGTGGTCCTCAGCCTCTTGGGCCCAGGGCGGGGCGGGCCGCTGGTGGTGGTGGTGATGATGGCGCTTTGGAAGCCAACAAAGGCATTTAAATCAAGCCAGCGGTTTTAACATAGAGCATTAACAGTAAACGTCAAATCAAGGGTTTTGAGAAGGTTGAATTCTTCTCCTTCCTCATGGCCTCCAAGCCTTCCCTGGTTCATCATCCTTGTCAGAATCATGGCTTTCCCTCCTTAATTTGAGGGAAGACTGCTGGAGACTGTAGGGCAAAGATTCAACATGCAGTCTCACTTCATCCGTGGAGCAAGGATGAGGAAGGCATTCATTCATTCATTTACTCCATCACTCATTCATTTGTAAGGAGCTGACTCACACAGAGTCCAAATCTGCAGGGGAGACAGATGAGGAAATGGTGTTGTACTGCCGGTTCACAGACAGGGGGTGGGGGTGGGGCCAATCTTCTAAGAACTTCAACTGATTGGATGAGGCCCACCTAGATGAAATTAACCATTAGAATGGTAATCTGCTCTCTTCAAAACCTACATATTTAAACAAATGTCATCTAAAACATGTCTCCATGGCAATATCCAGACATTTTTTTACCATATATCTGAGTACAATGGCCTAGGCAAGTGGTCACATAAGGTTAACAATCACAGACATGAAGAATATCAGATTTTAAGTACCTCTGAAGTATCAAGTCTTGGGTTGGACTCTGGTGATATAAAATTAATGACATAGTCCTTGTCCTCAAGGAATTTATGATCTAGACCATAAATTGGTGCCAAGATTTCACAACAAAATTACCAATATTTTCACAAGAAAATACCAGAACCCATAGCTGCTTCCATCTTTTGCTCTCCCCCTTGGGTTCCCAGGAGACGCCCTACATGGTGGCATGATGTGGGTATGATTTTAGTTGGGTTTTCAAACAAAAGGCCTAGTACCCAGGGACTCCTCGCCACTCAGGAGGCAGCCTGCTCTTTCCCAACCAAGATCTCATAAATTTGACCTGACACTGAGCTGCCACATAACTCAGTGATATTTGAAACTCCTTTGGGATTTGAGAAGAAACTGGAAAGCAAAGAAAGAGGAAGCAGGTTGCCTTTGCATTAATAAGTCATTCATTCAAAAAAAGGTCAGTCTCAACTCCTGCTATATGGTTCCCTGATATGTTCTAAGAAGACCACACGGATGCATCCTCACCCAGACAATCTCCATAGAGAAAGCTGGATTTTCCCCATAGAGAAGTGCACAGCAACTCAAAAACTTTCATCAGAAGAGTACAAGGAGTCCTCATTTGTTTTGAGGTTTTCTGGGGGTTTTTTTGTGTGTGTTTTATTGAGACAGAATCTTGCTTGTAGTTCACACTGTCCCTAAACTCACTATCTAGCCCAGTCAAGTCTCAAACTATCGGCAATCCTCCTGCCTCTGCCTCTCAAGTGCTGGGATTACAGGTGTGAGCAATCACACTTGGCACTGTGATATGTGGTACTGGGGTTTGAACTTGGGACTGTGCACTTGCCAGGCAGATGCCAGAAACACTGAGCTAAATCCTGGCTCCAGGGGTCCCCTTTTATGTAACTCATTCCCCCCACACACACTATCTCTGACTGTAAGTACTACATTAAGCACTAGAAGCAAATTCCCTCACCTTCTCTTCTAGCTTTCTGCTTGGAGTTGGCGGCCTTTGTCGCACTTTTGAACAGGCAGAATACACTTCCCAGCTCCTCCTAGAGAGTGACAGAGTATCACCACTAACTCCTTCTATTTTACCTTATTTAAAACATGAAAAGCAAATGTAAATATACAAATGACAGGTGCTGCTGCGACTGTGGCTTTCACCTGAGGGAGACAAAACAAAACCTGCTATTGGAGAAGAAGGCCAAAATATGTCAATCCAATCCCTATCAAGAGTTGCAGAGTATCACCTAAAGTTCAGTCGCCCTCAGCACCTATAAGCTTGGCTCTGCCCTACTTCTGCCCTTAGACTCCACGTGAAGCAAACAGGACTTACGTAATGGCTTCCCGAAGCATCATGGAACAGGAAGAACAATTACGTAATGAGACACATGCCAGGATGTGTGTAATTGTGCAATAAAAGTCTACCTCACTGTGCTAGGCTGGTCGCCAGTAACCACCTAGTCATGCCATTACATTCCAACAACATATGCCCTTGAGGCCTACTGAAATTATTCCAAGTGTTTCCAAGGGAAAATTGGCTGATCAAAAGAGAACCTCCATATTGTCTGAAAATCAGTCACATAAATTTGTAAAGTCTGATAGCGACCCCCAAAGCAACAGAAAAATTACACCTGACCTAAAAAAACCCACAGAGGTGTTGTGCTACAGTTCATTCATGTCACCACAAGATTTAAGACGACAGAATATCCACAAGGAGAAGACAGAAGCCAGCCTGCAGGTGACTCATGAGCCTCTTCATAGCTGGTCAGAGTTCTAAGGCACAATCATTCCTCAGCCAAGTCTCAGCTCCCTCGGGGCCTACCCTTCCCCAGTGGATACTGCAAAGGCTTTTGAAAACTTATTACTGACTTTATTTCCCATTGTTCTGATAATCATAAAAACAATCTCAGAAATGTGTGATGATGAGACTTCCTTTGCAGTTAAAATAGTGCTCAGAGAAGTGTTTTACTTAATGTGGTAGCATGCATTATGATAAAGTGCCCAGGACTTGTTACAGCACAACGCTCCTGTCTCTCCAGCACCCGGTTCTTCTGTGCCTAGAAACCCATTACATTCTCATCTCTCCCATTCTTCTCCTCCACTCAGCAGGAGTTGAGCCTCACGTTTCCGCAGGAAGGCAGTAAGAAAGTGGGGAGAAAGTTTTGCAGTTTCATGATACTAGTTTGTCACCCCCCAGCTAGTTTATCCACTTCATAATCAGTACAAGTTCTCACTTCAAAGCAAATACAAATGCACATGTGTAATATGCTCCAAATATCAGCTGATGTACTTTTTAATTGTGGTTTCAGAGTCATAATATATAGACACTATAATTGTTAAGATAATGAGCTGAATTGTGTTTCTCCAAAATTCGTACGTTGAAGTCCCAGCATCTTGGAATATAAGTATATCAGAGGAGAAAGTTCATGAAGAAGCATTTACTTGAGATGAGCTTGTTACTGTGGACCCTAGTCTAACGTGACTAGTGTTCCTATAGGAAGACTGTATGTGAACACAGATACTGGATAGGGTAGACCATGTGAGAACACAGCCAGGGGGAGCTTCCTGCAGGCTAAGGAAAAACTGTAGACAAGTCAAACATGCAGACACTTTGAACTTGGACTTCAGTCTCCAGAACTGTGAGAAAATCACATCAGTGGTTCAAGCTGCCCAGTCTGTGGTATCTTGTTGAAATAGCCTTAACCAACTACTACACATACTGACACGCTAGCTCAACTAACATTTCTTGAACAATGCCGAGAATAAATAATGGTAAGCACGATAAGCTCTGTGTTTCAGTTCGTACAATTATCAGATGATAATTTTGCCAGGCACAGGAAAGGCAACAAATATAAGAATAAGTTTTAATCCAGTATGTGCATGACATTTCCAAGATGCCATTTTAAGCTAATTTTTAATATTTTAAGTTATCTTAATAATATCAAAAGGATAGTTGTTACTTTAAAAATGCCAAGTATTCAATAATTCAACTAATAGCCTGCTAACAATAACTCAGTTTAGCCCTCCACTAAATTCTCATTGAGCCAAATTTGAGGCAAAGCTATAAAAATATTGGTAGCTCTGCTTAGGTTACTGGAGATGGCTTTTATCCAGATACGTACACATCATCCCTGCTCCTCCTTAGTCATGTCACGTAACTCTCTTGAAGCTGCCCGTGATTAAGTGGTTAATATCCCAAATGTCAGGAGACTTTACAGGACAAGTCTCGCCTCCTCCCAACCTTGCTGTACAACCTTTTCCAGGATGACAGTGCAGCCAGGCCATTGTCCCTTCAATAGGTATCTCAAAGACATTTAGAAAGTCAGTCCATGACAGAAAATGTTACAGGGGTAAAGATGGATAGAAACATAGATGAGGTATTGAAATGAGTAAAGTAGAAGATTCCAATATACTATGGCATCAGTAGTTCTCAAGCTCTTTGATCTGCACCCAAACCACCTAGATATACAGAGTGAAGCCTCGGACTTGCAAGTCCCTGGTGTTCCTGTGAAATTCACCTCACTAGATTTCCACGGTGGTTATTTCTCTCACCAGAAGTCCAACTCTTGTGTTTGCCACCTCGTTTAGAAAGAGTGGAGTTGATAGCTCTTGGTAAAGGAAATCAATGGGCAGGCTTAAATTAATTTTTAAGCTACAGCCCAGTGAAATTCTCCCTGGGGACCCACAAGCTCCACAAAGCTCAGAAGGTAGCGCTTCTCAATGGCACTCTCAGTATGGAAATAAAATGCACACCAAACACCTTCATCCAGTGCTCAGCATATTTCCCTTCCACATACCTAGAAAGAAGATGGAATTATTGTCTACAAGAAAGCACAGCTTGAGAGCCACAGTGAATTATATGTTTGAAAACACTCCACTGAGACACTGAGTATTGTTATTCATATTTGGATGTGCAAGGCAAACCATACCCCAAAAAACAAAATACTAGAAGCCACAAAGGGACAATGCCAATGTAACACAGCTGTTAAGATGCACATACAATAACATGGTTTCACAAAACAAGGACAATAAAGTCCATTTTGGGAAATTGAGATATAGCTCAATGGTAGCATGCTCGAGGCCAAGGGTTCAAGTTTTAGCACTGTGAATAAGTAGCAGGGAAAGAAAAATTTGATGGTTAATAAAGGATATAAAGCTTATGTATATAGGGATTGGGGAGTTGTAGGGAAGCCAGGGGAATGTAAAAAAAAATGAGAATCAAGATGTGTCATGTACTGGTACAAACCCTCAATGTTGTATATGATCATAATGTATATACAAAATGTACCAATATAATCAATTTTAATAAATAAATAAATCCCATTGCATTCATATGCTTTACCCTTTATAATGCTGAAGACCTAAAATTTGATTGCAAATGGTTTCTACAAAACATCAGCTGGTATATTTTTCAAATTACATTTCTAAACAAGCTGATTAAAATTGAATACAGGTTGAAGTTTGGCTCTTTTATAGCTATATAGTTACTGAAAATTGATGATAACATTGTCAGAAATGAAAAATCATAGATGATGAATAAGAAATTGTTCAAAGAAATTATTCTTGCCAAACAAAACATCAATGAGATTGAAAATAATTTTCATTGACAAAGCATGTGCCTGATGGGCATTCCAGAGGAATGTGATGAGAATAAGCTTGATTGAACTTTTAAAAGAGTTTTTACTTGTTGGGTCAGATCTTCCTGCTGAATCCTTCAGTGTCAAAATACTGTTTTGCTTTTCATAACTGCTCTGGGCAACCCCTCCCCCAGACTGTGCTATGTGAATCTGATCCCCACACTGAGTTCCTGGATTGCTTAAGAAACATTTGGGCTATAATTCTGTGAAAGGCTCCTGCTCACCCATGTCCTTTGTGAGAATTATAACCAAAAAAAGAAAACAAAGGAAAGAAGTTGACCTCAAAAGCAAACTTTGGAAGCACTACAAACATAGAAGCCATGCACATACCAGGCTGTCAGTATTTCCTCAGCAGGCTGTGTGTGGGCTCCTCTGCTCTTGGATGATAATCTGGAAATAATGAAGAACTCTTTTTACGTACTTTATTGTACTAAATATCTAATAAAAGTTAAGTACCGCAAATGTTAATACAAGATTAATTGTAAGTTAAAACAGTCATATGATACTATTTCTTTCAACCACAAATTGGCACAAAGTTTTTAAAAGAACATAAGATTTCCTAAGGAAATTGTAAAATGATTGAATCCTGTAACAACAGTTTGTGGATGTATACGCTGGTGCTTAGAGGACAACCTCAAAAACAAAAACAAGATTGCAAATACACCAGTCCAAGAGACAGTGTAACATATATGGGGACAGACTCTAGACTCAAAGAACATGGGTTCTAAACCTGGCCTTACCTCTCAAAAGGCCTCCAGAAAGTTACTCACCTTCTCTGAGCTTAAGTGTATTACCAACAGAGTGTAGATAATCATAATATCTATGTCTCGGAGGATAGTTTTGGAAGTGCTAAGGAAGTGCTTACAATGGAACCTGGAATATGAGAGGCATAATGTAACCTAAAATGCAATTCTAGGAAAGCATTTTATAAAACTTTGAGCCAATGTCTAAGTTCAGTGCCAACATGCTTCTCATAGCCTATCAATGGGGACTAACTCTAGATGTCCATCACTGAGAAAAATGTAAATAAATGTTGATACTCCCATGAGACTGAAAAAGGCACTGCCCTTTAAATAGTAAGGTAGAGATACGTGGACCATAAGAACAACAAATTTCTGGGTAAAAACTATAAAACAGTATATTCGATATAATTCCATTATTGTAAAAGCAAATGTGTGTGTACGTGTGTTATGTAAGGTACACAGCACACTTAAAAGTGATTATCTCTGAGGTGTGAGACTGGAGGAAGAAGAAATGTTCCTTTGTTACTTTGTATACTTCTCTATTGCCTGAGCCTTTGAAGGTACACTTGAATTATTTGTATAATTAAAAACATTTTCCACCATTAATCTGGGCATAGTCTAGGTTCAAATAATTGTATTCTTTCTTTTTTAGGATTCAGAGTAATAGCCGTGAGGTGAAGGTGGCTCTTATCACTGACATAGGTGAACAGCCAGAAAATGAGAATAGTCTATTTAATTAAATGTTTTGGCCACCAAAATCCATGTCAGTGTAAACTGTGGAAACACTTAGGAAATAAGCTTTCATTCTACAATAAAAAGAGGTAATGAGATTTGGTCAGTCTCTCCAAGATCGAGGCCTACCAGATGCTAAAGAAAAACAGGCCTTAAAATATTTCAATTGTATGGTTATATTAAAAGTCATAGTTTCAAACTGTGAAGCCAAGCACATCAGCTGTTTCCATTTATTTTCTTAGGGAAAACATGGTCCAACCCTTGAAGGAAAACAAAAGAAAAGTTAGCATTCTCAATAGCCAGTACTTTCATCCAATACCAGTACTTCGCTTTGCCAAATTATCTTCAAAGATAGCAGATAGCGGCTGACTGAAGTGCTTCTATTATCATATCTCTGTTCAGCCCATGGAAATGGGAAGTGTTAAAGGAGGAGCCAAGGGTAAAGTACTTGCTTAACATGCACCATGCCCTGGGTTCAGCCCCTAGCACAGCAAAACAAAAAAACAAACAAATCCTCTTGAAAGAGGACTTGGAGGTCATCTAGCTCAGGGCTCCCATTTTGCAGAAGGGAAAGTTAAGTTCTGGGAAGATTGAAAGACTTTGTAAAAACAAAACTAAACTACAGCTTGGGTTATCTGATCATGAGCACAGTGTGCCTTCCAATGCTTTGCTTTCCATATGTGTGTGTGTGTGTGTGTGCATGTGTGTGTGTGTGTGTGTTTGGTGTGGTGTGTTTTAATGCAAGGTCTAAAAGTATGTGCATATTAAAAATAAATATACAATATAAAAATACAGTATAACATAACACAGAACTCTTTAAGTCCTTAGTGAATAGTTTTCATCCTGCCCCTCTACTCTAACTTCCGGCTCTTCTCCCACACACCCACTATTAACAGCTCATTTGATCATCTCCAGAGATAATTCTGTGAATTATCTAAGCCAGTGTATATGCATGAATATGCATGTCTCTGTATGTAGCATAGTATATATACTCTGCTTGTTTCTTTGTTTTCACATAAACAGGTCATAGAAAATTATTCTCTATCACCTGTCTCCCATTCTTGTTAATAGCTGCATATTACATTGTATAATGCATCAGAATTTATCACATCCTCACTGCTTCCTATGGATAGATATCTACATCATTTCCAGTCTTCTGTTATTACAAACTTGCTGCTATAGATGAGTATCTTCACTGATGCACAGTTGAGCACTTGGACATGTATGTGTTGGGTATATACCAGATAAATTCTTTTCAAGAAGTGCAATATTTTTATGAATGAATGTCTAAGGGGATTTACAGGCTTACTTCTTATAAACATTGCCAGATATTTCTCCAAAGAAGTTTATTAATTTACACTTCCACTAAGAAAGTATAGGAGCCTGGCATTTACTTTACATAATGCATAGGATGGTCATTATTATTTAAAGTTTTATTTATCTGATTTTGCTCATCTAATAAAGGCAAGTTTCTTGAAGACAGACACTATAAGTTTGATTTTAATCCCCATGACGCCTGATATAGTAATCTATTCAGCAAATACTTACCGTACTAACAATTAGAATACAATTCTATTTCCTGTAATGATATACCAATTATCTCAGATAACTCCCTGCTGAGAAAAAGTAAAATCAAAGTGAGCAAAACATTTTTTTAAAGTCCAAATCTTTCAAAAGTGCCAAAGAGTAAATAAATTCCCAGTAAAAATCTTAGAAAAATCAGAAGTTCTATACTCAGCTCTATTTGCTCTCCTGGAATTTTCCTATTTTAAAAAAACAAAACTGAAATTCTATTTGCTTTGAGGAGTCTCAGGACAAAGGAAACAAGGCTCAGAGTCCATCAAGGTTTAGGACTCAGATAAGCCACCTACCATTCTAAAATAGAACCCAATAAGGTTATTACATGCAGTTAAGGGTAAACCAAAAATAAATGAGCCTTTCAAATGCTTTCAGTGAGCTTCTCATGACTTGACTCATTTAGGATTTTAATGCTTTAACTTGGACTAAGATAGTACTACATTGGCATCTCTTCCAGCTACCTGGAACAATATAATTAAAATAGTCTCTCAAAATCATTTTATATCTCAAACTATTGCTTAAAAAATTGTCAAATACATTGTACAACATACACAAAAAATGAACACACAAGAAACAAGACACTGAATGATAACCAGAGAAAATAACAACAGTAGAGAAACCAACTCTATTTGATATAATGAAATGATTAAATATGGACTATAAGGAACCCTACATTCTAATTCGAAGAAGAAAGAAAATGCAAGCCTGAAATTTTCAAGAAGAAATTAGGAAAAATAAAATTTTTAAAAGGAAAAATATAATAACAAATTAGGAATTGAGTAAGTTTAATTGAGCAAGATTAGACATAGCTAAAGAAGGAATTATTGAACAGGAAAATAAGAATAAACTTTCTACAATGTAGCACACAGACAAAAATATGTCAGAACAGATAACAGACACCATATAGGAAAGTCTAGTGCATGTTTAATTGCAAATCTAGCAACCAAAAAGAGCAAGAAATAGGGGAAAGCAAGAAATATTTACATTTTTATGGCTAAAATACAGAATTTTCCAGGAAAGTTTCATAAAACTTAAGACTCCCAAGCACACTAAAAATGTGACCTGAAAAGAAAACACCTACTCCCAAACACATCACTGTGATAGTATAGAATACTGAAGAAAAAGTAAAAGCCTTAAAAGTAGCTACAGAAAAAAGACAGATTTATTTCTTCAAAGAAGGAATACATTTCTAAGGAGTAAAATGAAAACCAAAGTAAGAATATATTTTCAATGTTTTTTGAAAACCTAAACTTTCATAGAATTTTGTACCCAGAAAAATATCTACTAAGCATGAAAGTTAAATACAGACATTTCAGAGAAATGGAAATGGAGAAAATTCATAGTCAGCATAGGAAGTTTGAGGATCACAGATGCAGGAAGGATTAAAAACTAAAAATGTAACAAACTTATGGGTGGACATAAACACTATCTCTGATACGAATGTCATACAGAGTTTAAAATATACAAAATTTAAAGTCATGGCAACATGTCAGCTGGGGTAAAGGGTTAAAAGAAGAAAATCAGTTAAATCATTCAGAAGTCTTTATAGCAATGCTAAAAAAGAATAATGAGTATTGATTAACATTTGACTTTACTAAGCAGTGTGAAATGTTGTAATTTCTAGGAAACCCTTAAAAGAACAGAAAATAATTTATAATTTCTAAAATAGTGCTTGAGGGGTAAAAGGTAACTAAAAAATTAGCTCCCAAAATTCAAGAAATGTGAGAAAAAGATGTTTAATTTTTAACACAGATATATCACTACTTACATTAAATATAAATGGCTTAAATACTAGAGAAAAACAGAGATTATTACGATCTCTTTTACTAGGAGTTAAGTTGAATTAAATGTCATTTATAGCAAATAACTAAAATATAATAATACAAAACTTGGAAGAGAAAGGATGAGAAAATAAACCACATAAACATAAGCATTAAAAGAAAGAATACATCACCATGCTAATAGCAGACACATTAAACTATAAGCAATAACTTGATCACCAAAGTTTTAAGTTAGGGAAGAGAAGAAAAATACAAATATAAATAAAGGTTCATTGTCTATGATGATTTTACAGTAAGATGAGTCTCAGGAAAACCATACATGAAATGCTTTAATGATAGAGAAGATAATGTATTAGCTGTGTCTGATATTTAAAGGTGAGTCCTTAGAAGAGCTATCAGAATTTGATGTATTGACATATCTAGCATTTCTAAGTGGGGGGTAGATATTTCATTCAAAGAAAACAATATACATAAAGTAAGCATTCATAAGGATTGGTTGAAAGCATTGTTAAGAGATAACAAGAACCAAAGAAGCACGGTGCCTTCCCCCTCTGTTGGGTCTGGTGGACTCTGTAATGTACCGCTTCTTTCCTGAAAGTCTTCCCTCTGTAACAAAGTTTACCTGCTAAGGTAAACTTTTGCCAGAAATGCCCTCCGAGTTGGCATTCCCTGTGTGGGAGTATGGTCCCTCTAGGGTGCACTCTGCAGTGATAGGCCATTGCAATGGCTCAGAGGCCTGGGTCCCCTTGACACAACCTGAGACAGTTATGAAGAGAAGCCTCTGTTCCATTGCAGCAAAACAGAGTTCATTTTCCCTCCTGTGCCGTCCTGCTTCCCTCAGTCCTCCCAGGTGTTATGAAAACACTCCCAGCAATCCTCCTACACAGCTCTCTGAGTGTCATAGTCAGCCTCTCAGGGACCTGAAGTACCATAGAGACTAGGAAGGAAAAGGCCCCAGGACCTCGGGCCCTTTCTTGCAGGAATTTTCTTGCAGGAATTTTCTTGCATTCCTGGTGGATAGAAGGCAGAATTTTCTGTGGAAATCCCTGAGACTAAGAAGCTAGACAGATTCCTACTAACATTTTCAGCTGTTTTGGTTTGTTAGCTTGTTTTACCTTCCTCAAACCAAAGTGATCCTGTCATTTCTACTGTTCTGCAGATAGTGAAGGAATAAGAAACTGGAAAGAAACCCTGCTCACTAAGGAGATGGCCTGCTAGTAGTTTTCCCTGGAGCTTTGTGCTTGAGTGTGGTGACAGTACTGGCCTTTAACATTTGAATTAGGGTCAGATACTCCCCCCACACACAGTTGCCTCCCTAAGGGGGGAATATATTTAAAGTGACCTAAATCCACTATTTGAGAATTGACTTTATACCACTGTCAACCTTTTTATCTGACAATCTTTGCTGAGGTTTGTGTCTATGTATGGAGGGGCCAAATCCTTCTCCAGAGGAAAGAGAACTCTTGACACCAAAATATTGATATCCTGTTTTATTCTACGAGTCCTTCCACCCCTCTAAGAACTGAGACAGGCTGAGGACTCTGAGCCAGCCCCAGACCCACTTGTTGTGTGAGGCAAGGTTTGAAAAATGAAAACCAGGGGCATCTCAAACAGCATTCCATTTGGGCTCAGGGGCAGGCCCTAGGCATTCTGCCAAAGCAGCTGGGAAGTCTGGTCAGGCACTTTGATGCAAATGCCCAGCTGGGCCCCGTTCATTCTGAATTTACCCCACCGGGCTATCCACAGGGTATTTGTTCTCTATCATGCTAGGACACATGGAGACCATCCTGTTCCTGCATTACATGCCAAGCACTGACAACATGCCCAACTATGGCACCAGGATGGACAGCACCATCCAGGTAAAGAACGAGGTCTTTATAGTTAGGCACAGCAGAGGCCAAGCTACTGGACATATGAGCCTCAATAAACTTCTCTGTGCAGCAGGGATAAACCCATCTTATGATGGGAAACTTAATGCTGAGTGAATGCAATATTAACACTGTGCTTACTAGGAGCTAGATACTGGCTCATAGCAAGTGGCTCAATAGATGGTAGTTGTTATTCTAGCCAAAAAATATTTCCTGCTGCTGTTACCAGCAGAGACAATGCTTTGCAGGTGGTCTCCATTCTGTCCTTATTCCTTCAGAGCTTGTCCATCTGAGCCCCATGCTTGGTTGGCAGTACCCTACTGTGGGATGAACATGTCATTAATTCTGAAAATTGTAAGAGGAACTTGCGCTAAAGCACTTTCCAAGCTGTCATTTGCCATATGCCCTTAACTGACCAGGTCTCTGTTGATGAAGTTCCCATATCCGGATAACACAGATGTTTTTGAAAGTCTGTTCTCTTGAGAAAAATAAAATAAAGATTGTGAGAAATGTTAACATCACTCTTATCCTAAGAGGATTTTCCTGAATTATCCAATTACATGCCTGGATTCTCCACGGAGGTTTGGCAGGGGAAGTTCCAGCACTGGCATGGCACAGAGGACATCAATTGTCCCTGACTCTCTGCTCCAAGAAGGGGTGTAGAGCAGTGACCTCCGAGGAAACCACTGCAGAAATGCTCCGGTGTGAAGCAAAGCTCGCAGTGAGAACAGACACTCACAGTTGCTGGGTCTGATGAGTTAACTTTGTACCCATGACTGTCTCTGGACACTTTCCATCTTCCAAATATACCTCAATAACAATGTTAACGATTGCAAGCAGCACCTTTGTTGTATCTCATTTATTTTTACCCCAAATTATGGAGGCTCAGAAGAATTTACTGACTGCCTGGGTTTTCTGACTAATTGGGGGTAACTCTATGCTATAGCCATTAGGAGATTTAAATATAGCTCTTCTTGAGCAATACTCTTTATTGGATCCCCTGTTATCCTTTAAATATCTTGGTGTGCAAGTAGATAAAATTAGAAAGAATTTGTTTGCTTTAAATTACCAACCTCTGCTTGATAAAACTATTAGCGATTTAGCTAATTGGACGGCTCTTCCATTATCATTAATTGGCAGAGTTAATACTATTAAAATGGTTGTTTTATCTAAATGTTTGTATTTATTTCAATGTTTTCCCATCAAGCTATCTAAAAATGCTCTAAAGCTCTGAATTCTGCAATTAGTTTTGTTTTATAGGCAACAAACAGAGTTAATATTAATCTTAAAAGTACAACTACTCAAGGGGAGGGGTGAAGGACTAATTCATCTTTACCAAGAGGAGAATAAATGTTAGACTTTCCTGATCAGACGTTATCTCTTCTTCTTGGTTATTCTCAATAAAAAGTGCCAAAGTCCAAGAGAAACCAGAGAGATTTCTATTGATGTTCTTTTGTTTTGTTTTGTTTTGTTTTGTTTTGTTTTTTTGAGACAGGGTCTCGCTTTGTAGTTCAGGCTGGCACTGAGCTCAGCCTCAAACTCACATCACAGCAATCCTCCTGCCTCTGCCTCCCGAGCGCTGGGATTACAGGCATGAGTCACCACGCCTGACACTGTAATATGTGGTACTGATTGCTGCTGGGCATGAGTCTCCACACCCAGTACTGTATATGGTTAACCGGGAGATCGAACCCAGGCCCTTGCGCTTGCAAAACAGGGGCTGGAACCACTGAGCTAAATCTCTGGCCCTGATGTTCTTTAACTAAAAAAACTTAATGAAAGAAGTTTACGCCCTACTTATACATATATTCAATCACATGTTCTTTAATTTAGTACATGTTTACTGTGAATTTCTTCAGTACACCAATCACCATATAGAATCATGTGAAAGATTTCAAAGGTGAATAAAATGTTGTCCTTGCCCTCCAGAAATTCAGATTCTTAGAATGAAAAGGACACAACTACTGGTAATATAATAAGTGCTAGGACAGCAAAATGGCCAGTGGGGTGGGACAGGGGAGTGAGTGGAAAAAGTCTGCCTGGTGACCAAGAAAAACTTCCCATGAAGTTGGCTTGAGCTAGACGCGGAAGGGTGGGGCTTTTCAGGGTCTTTCCAAGATTTCTAAGAACACCTGGAGTTTTCTACTTTGAATGATAAGGTGACTTTATTTGTGGGACTGTTAAGACAGTACTGAGCTGAAAGATAACCATTATCTCTTTGTGGATCAGGGTATTCCACACGACTTCATCAAGCCATTTCACTAAGGATTCCACAATCTTTTCACCTGTCAAATTTGGGATCTACAAGCAGAGAGCTGGCAAAGTATATGAACTTCTAGCCCCTGAGAAATGGTCCTAAAAGAGTTAATTACCACGTGAATGCTAACCCAGTGGAAGGCCTCCCAGCACTGTGCCAAGGGGTTCTCTTTGGTGGTGTCCTGTTCAGAGTTTTTAATATCTTGGTTAAAGATATAAGGACCTAACCAATTTGTGGATGATATGAATTGAGAAGAAAGACAGCCAAGATATTGACAGATCAGTCAAGGATTTATAAACCTGGGAAAAGGTTAGAATAAAGGATCAAATTAATCAATATAACTAAATAGGAAAAAATAATGTCCTACCCAATCCTGGCTTATTTGGCATTATAAATCAATAGGAAATGCTTCAAATTTGGAGTCAGAGGTCTATGTTCAAGTCCTGGGATGGCAAGTGTTAGTTATGTAATTTCAAGTATAACTCTAAACGTTTCTGAGCCTCAGTTTTTCCATCTTTATCAACTAAATAAGCGTGTCCTTCCCAAATTTATATAATGAAGTCAAATACCCGGTGTGATGCTAGCGGGATCTGGGGCTTCTGGGAGGTAACGTGACCAATGGCTTCACGAAGGGAGTTAAGGACTGAGAGCTCACATGCCATCTTTCTGCCATTTCTTCTCTGCTAATGAAAAGTTGACAATTTGGAAGGGGACTGTTATTAGAACCCCCACAATGCTGACCCTCTTCTATTTCCAGCCTCTGAACTGTGTATGGGAAGCAAGTTTCTCTTGTTTGTAAGCCCATGGCAATCTCCCTTCCTAGCCATGGAAGAGCATATTCTTGCTTATTGGCAAAGCTGTCACCACTTAATTGGTATCAGACTCTGACTGGCACCAGTAACATCATTCACATCCAGTTGAATGTACTTTGTTCAGGCCACTTGAACTCTATCTGTAAGTTGAAATAATAACAGAAATTTAAATAAATGCTGTGAGAATAAATGATACAAAATGAATCTTGTGAACTATCCAAAAGTTATTTCTTATAATCCTTGGTCTGTACTAGTAATGGTAATAATAATCATACTAGTAGCCTATAGGAAGTTCTAAAATCTTGGCTGAGTGCTAGCCCAGAACCAACTAATACAGTGTCAGGGCTTTCAAAATGGGCAGTGCAGGGCCAGGGAGTTAGCTCAGTGGTTCCAGTGCCTGTCTTGCAAGCGCTAGGACCTGGGTTCGATCCCCGTTAACCACATACCATACTGGGCATGGAGACTCACACCCAGTAGCAACCAGTGCCACATACCACAGTGCCGGGCATGGTGGCTCATGCCTGTAATCCCAGCAGTCAGGAGGCAGAGGCAGGAGGATTGCTGTGATGTGAGTTTGAGGCTGAGCTCAGGGCCAGCCTAAACTACAAAGTCTCAAAAAAAAAAAAATGGGCAGTGCAGTTGTGGACTATATTACTTTACTGTAGCAACAGGACCAGACCTGTCTCCCCACTAGGTTCAGTCAGTATCTGTCTGATGTTCTGGATTCAGCTCTGCTCACTGTGGTATCGCTCACATCTAAGGGAGAGGGAGAGTATTACTCCACCATAAAGAATGATACATTTGAGTCCTTAGAACTCAAATGGATGTACCTTGAGGACATACTCATAAGTGGAATAAACAGGACACAGATGTGTAAATACCGTATCTTCTCTTTGCTATGAGGAATTGCAGCTGTAAATGAGTTCTAAAATGTATGAATAGTACTATTCATTTTTGAATAGTAAAAAAATATCCAAAGGGAAAAGGAGGAGTAGGAGTAAAGAAAAGAAAGAAAAAATTCGATGTATATAAAGGGTAGGGGATTTGAAGGGCCAGGGAAATGGGAAAAAATGAGAAGTAAGTCTTATCATGTACTGGTACAAATTCTCAATGTCAACTGTGATCATAACATGTATATAAAATGTACCAATAAAATCAATTTAAAAAAAGAAAATGGGATATATAAAAAATATTTTAAAAATAAAAAATAGCGTGTCATACACAATGAGTGCTCAAGAATATTTGTGAATTATATTAATTTTCACAAAGATGTTACTTCACATCTGGTATCGAGTAATGAAAAATAAGAATATGTAAATCACAAAAAGTGGCTTTTAAAAGTGGAAACATTCTGCATGACAATGAAGCTATCTATGGGGTCATCATAGCCAAGCTATAAGTTAAGTGTGTGGTCTGTCATTGTTGGAGGATGATTATGTAGAGACAGGATAGACCTGCCATTTGCTAAGCTTCACATTTGAAAGAAACTTTCTCCTGCTACGAAGGACAAAGTGGGATGGAAAAGGAAAGATTGCAGGCTGAATAAACAAAGGTAGTACCTACAAATTAGGAACCCTCCAACATAGAAATAGAGTGTCTTTTGAGTGAGAAGATTTAAACAAATGCTTAGGCAGAATATTCTGAAAGAGATTTTTGATATATAGGAGAACAAACTTTCCAAACCTGCTCTGGCTTTGCCTGTGTACTTGGTTTAAATGTAGGTGCATTAGATGAGATCTAAGGATACAGTTCCAATAAATATGTTCACATAGGGCTGAGAATTGGAAGAGTGGGTCTGTGTAAACCTTACTTGAAGATATATTTAAAAAAAAAAAAACTCATACAATTTAAACAACCACCATTTCCCAATCTCACCCCTGGAGATTTAAATTCAATCGAGATGGGCAAAGACCTGCAATTACTATCATCCAGAGTCTGAAAAATACTGGACTAGACAATCTCTGATGTAATTCTCAACTTCTAAGTTTATGAAGGTTGATTCAACTCTAGTTGCTCATCGGTTCTGAATAACAGTTCTGAAATACTTGAATTCCAGTAATCAAGCCCCAAGCAAACACATGCCTACTTCTTGCCATGATAGTCTTCATATGGTATCTTTAAAGAATTAAATACATTTTTAACTTAACTGAATAAGAATCAACACATTGGCTTTCCAATTGGCTGCAGTTTACTATTTTGGCTGATTCCAGTAAATATATGTACACATGTTTGCAAAAGGCAAGTGAATTGTTTCAAAGAGTTACTCAATATAAACAGACTTTAAAGCTTTGATGAATTAACAGTCGAATATGATATACTCAATCAATATTTTAGTTTCATTTAAACAAATTCCGTTCTCTGAAAATGTGTCACTAGAGTTTTGTTTGAGACACATTTTCTTTTCTCATTGAATATTCCAATCAAAAACAGAAGTGAGAAAGTACACAAGTGTTTGAGCACTGACCTGCTGTCATATGCAGCAATACTTGCTAGTTTTGAGGGTCCCTCTAACTCAGCAAAAGAATCATCCTTCACCTCAATGAAATCCAGATCTGTACGTCCTCTCTTCCTTCTTCAATTTCTTATAGCTTAGAACTAAAAAGGAAGTTTCATGCATCTTTGAGACAGTGACTGGGCCAAGTACAGATAGGAATTATTGCAGAGCAGCTAAAATGTGATCTTCTTTTTTGCACTTTGTCTTTTATTGTAGAGACAGGTTCTTTCTTAAGCAGGAACAAGGATCAGGCAGCAAGTCAGCCCCAAAGCTGTGTGTCTGCCAGGCAGATGATGCTTTGCGAGACTCATAGTCTCACACACTCAGTATGTGATGCTGATTTCTTCCAACTGCCTGGAAAGGTGGATGGTGAGAGCTAAAGAAAAAAAGACAAGAGACTTGTGTAATTTCAAAATATACAGGGGGCCAGGAGGTCAGTGCCTGAGAGTGAACAAAGATCAAGAGTCTCCCTCTATAGTAGCCAGTATTTATTGGGTGCACACAACAATAGGGGGGAGTATTTCAGTGACTTAGGGGGCAGCAGTGATCTTATGTTTGGCTCTGTGATGATGCAAATCTCGTGCTGATGAGTGTGGAAAGGAGAGCATTTCCCGACAGTAGGTGGAAAGAATTGAGGTAGTAAAGGCCTCATCACTCCCCAGGTGAAACTTAGTATCATACCTGGGTTCTCAAGGAGCCTGGGCATCTTCAGCTGACGCTATCTTGCCGTTGAGCCCACAGCATCACAGACCACAGAGGCCTCAGCTGTGACGGGTTAACCAAGTTAAGTTTCTTCATGGCAGAGCCAGCTCTTGGGCAAGGAAATATTGGGTCTTGCACACTGTAGTCATACTTTATGAAATGATTTTTTCCCAAAAAATCTATGTAGAAATGCTCCTGACAACTCAGCTCATGAGATATACAGGAAAGATAAGTGGGGAGTAACTCAGGAAGAATGCTGAGTATGAGGAGACTGTATGGCTTAGGGTGGTCAGTGAGCTCTGCCTTTAACTGAACTCTTTGTTCTTATAAGGAAAACTGTGTCAGTGTTGGGATGCTTTTGGTGGTATCAGTAACTTCTCTTCCAAAGAAATCATATGAGTTGAGGGAGAATCCAGCCATATTTTTCAGGAACACATTAATGAAACCAGAGAAACTATTGGAGGATAGTTTTTGTGTTGCTTTCTCAAAAAATAACCTAGGAGAAAAAATAACCCTAGTGCTGGGTTAAGAAAACAAATGAATACAATTATTTTTATCATCAAAGATGTTTTATTTTAATAACCAAAACAGATTCTTTGGTTTAAGGATAAATTTGATAAGTCAATCTTCCCCCTCAAAAGTGCGTGCTAAAGTATTTCAGATCATTCCTTACCATGTTAGCTCTTCTCTTCTTCTCTGGACTCCTACTGTGTGATGAACTTTTGAAATTATCTTCCCTAGCTCCCAGAATTCCTTGAGAACAGTCCAGAGAATCCATGGACTCCCCATATGACCTAAGTTTCCTCTGCCTTACAGAATGAGCAAAACTCTGTAAACAACACATTAAGGGAAAAAAACCTAGTACTTCTCCTTCCATCACATGGTAAAAAACAGAATGCAAGAGAAGGCAGCAGAGGGAGAGACACAGAGGTTTGCCCAGCTGCACCTCGTGGCTGGCAGCAGGGAAGGAGGCAGAAGGCAATCCTGCCCGTCACGGTTGCTCTGAACCAGTGATGGCGAACCTTTTGGAGACCAAGTGCCAAAGTGCAACCCAAAACCCACTTACTTATGGCAAGGTGCCAGCGCAGCAATTAAAATGAAATCTGAAGTTTTAGTTTAGAAAAAGCAACTCCTACATTAACATCTGTTGTCTTTAGAGAAAAACACAGTAACCCCCGTGCCACGGGATTACCATCACTGCAACGCATACCCCTCTAAGCGTCGGGCCCTCTCCCGGGCCTCTGTGCCTGGTCTCGAGACAGTACTCAGAACGCTGCCTGCTGGAGTCCAACCAAACCGACCATTTACTTTGTATTCACTCTCCTTGTTCACCCCAAGTCCATGCATTCTGTTCAATTCAGGACACATTTACTGAGCTTTTACTATGTGCCACACTGCCTGAAAGGTCAGCAGCACTAAGGCAGATACTTGGTGTCAGCTCCATTCAACTGCTGGGACTGAGCAATGCAGCAGTTCAAAACAAAGACTGCAAATGAGACAAAGCTATGACATTTGCCAAGAAGGAATGAATGTAAAAACAAAATTGCATTTTGATGCATTAGTCATCACTCAAGGGGCTGTTTCTGGTACTCGTGCCTTTATGACGGTCTACATTTGTTCGAAGCCATAGTGTTTGCAAAATCTTCTCATGTACAGGATGTTGGCATGAAATATTGAGTCAGCTTTTCTTAAGCAATTTATAGATAGGGCAACTGAGGCTAGAAGATGTAAGGCTGTGTTTCCCTGAGAGATTTTATGAAATAATATTATTCCATGGACAACATACAGAAAAACTGGACTCCTCATAATGATATCATATTCTCTTAGGAGGAAACGTCAATACTTCTGAAGTATAATCGCAATTACTGGATAAGGTTTAGAGAAAAAAAGATGCCAAATATTGTTAGCATCTTTTGCTAATGAGTAGGAGGGTTAAGCGGCAGCCTGACATGGTAGGCGGGGCTAAGATTCTGTTGTTCCTGACATGGTAGGCGGGGCTAAGATTCTGCTGTTCCTGACATGGTAGGCGGGGCTAAGATTCTGCTGTTCGTATCCTCTCCGGATCACTGAAGCTTGAGCCCTTCAAATACAGTGTGAAGCATAGGTCTTAGCGACTTCAACATCAGAAGAGAAACCACAGATCCCAGAAGGTTTCCCTAAATGTGCTGCTTACTGGACAAATGACTTATCAACTTGGATTTAAGTAACATGTTCAGAGATTAATAAGAATGTCTTTTAGGAAATATAACTTTCTTAAAAAGTGTGGGAGCTGGGGAATTATCTCTTTCCATGCACCCATCTAAAAATTGTGCTGCAGCTGTGAGATGTGCCAAGATTTGCTGAGGCCTGGAGGGCTAGAGAACCGGCCCACGCACACTGCGACGGATTGGAGCTTCTCAGATGAAAGACATCTCTGTACGACATGTGGATGTGTATTTGATAATCTTTGACATATGTTTAATATTTAGATTTCCAAGATTACTCAAGTTAATATCCGCTGCACATCTTACTTTTTTGCCTTTTGTGCACACTGGGAGATGTGGGTTTGGACACATGTCAAGCCAGATTTGTTCCTGTTGCTTTATTGCTGCTAACCAAGGGGTCACTAAAATGGGAAAATCATCTGCTTCTTCCTCTACTGAACTTCGAATTGGAAACTTATAATTTTTTTTAAAAGAGGAAGAAAGAAACATGCAAATGAAAAATGAGCACAGTAAAAATAAATGTGTGGTTCTGGGCCTCATTTAATTTTTCTTAAATGACAGTGTTGTTAATGCTATGAAATATTTTCTCTGATAAATGTGAGTTAGCTAATTTGCATGAATGCCTAGTCTGTCAGTATTTTAGTCTGTTGAGTTATAGGTTTTTAAAATGGGTTCTTTTCAGTATAGCTTTTAATACATTGTTATTATATGTGACCACTGAGGTTTCCTAAGCACATTGAAAACATGGGTTCTCTATAAAATAAGTAGAAATTAATTTTGAAGAAGTAATTTATTTAATAATGAAGTTCTTCAGATAACTCTATTTATAAGGAAAAGCCATTTACATGTTATTCGATATTCCTTCTTAGGCAAAGAGAAAAAAAAATACTATTTCTTTTCAAAGTCTCAGTCATAAAAAAAAAAAAACCTTGGGAAATCTGAAACTAATCCTGCTAGGGTTCCCTCTGTATTTAAGCCTTGGCAATTTCCAAGTGATTAAGAAAAAGATGTTCTACTAACTTCCTTCACACACCCGCACTAGAGCAGGCTGAGGAGCTAACAGTCACACATTCCAATGGAATGTTCATGCAAGTGAAATCATGATGATAATGATCCTTAGAAAGAAGTTTCAGCGGCCTTCCTCAGAGACACCAAAAAAAGAACACGCACCAGGGATCGAACTCGGGACCTTGTATTTGCAAGGCAGACACCAGAACCACTGAGCTAATCCTCAGCCCTTCTTTTTCTTTTCTAATTGGTTTTCAATTAAACTCAGTGGCCAGTGCAACCTTAAGGCAAATACTTAGGCCTTCAAGTTGCCCAACTACCCATCAACAACAGCATCTCTCCCTGTATACACTGGTGGCTAAAGGAACATGGCTAAAGTTGGAAGGGACTCAGCAATGACTTCAGAGTCACAGGCTTTAGAAAATAACACTCTGTGACTCTGGAGGTGCCACCTTAGCAATCATCACAGTGTATAGCACTAATGAATCCATGTGCGCTGATGGCCTTGGCCATAAATGACAGAACACTAAAATCACAGAATGCTGTGCCTTACTTACATCTACCAGGCCCAGCGAGGTGCAGGAGGGTTGGAGCTGTTTGGAGGCATGGCCTCGAGTTTGCCTCAGTTCAAGGAGTGGAGGTCTGCATTTTGCGGGGGTGTAACCCTGAGTTCAAATTCCCCCTGACCATCTACCTTCTCGGCAGCTTTTTCCCTGCATAGAATGAGTTTCATGGTTGCTATCATTATTAATCTATCTGTAAAATATGGTAAATGAGATTCACTTTATAGAAGCACTATTATGAGGATAGCAACACTCATAAATCCAAACAAGATATGTAGCATTTAGGTAGCTTCTGGACCTACTAATATTGTGTCATTATCACTAGAATGATTTTCATTAAAATGAGAATGATTAATGGGAGCAGGGATTGTCTCCATTCGATTTAGAGGCTTGTCGCCAGCACTTAGGACAGCACCTGGATATAGTCTACTCAGTGCTCTTTGCTTAGTAGCACTGACAACCATTAAGATCCTGTCCTCTGATTGCACATTTAAGTGTAAAGCTGTCATTTCTGAAAAATTCAGCATCAGAACAAAAGCATCCCACGAAAGCTGCAGAGAATCGGTTACAAGGCCAGCTCAGAGTAGATGTCGATCAAGAACAAGCTCTAGAAGCAGGAATCTGAGAGTCCGCCTCTCCCTAATTTTATGGCTCTATGATTTAATGCAACGGCTAAATTTTTCTGAGCTTCCACCTATTTATCTGTGAAATAAAGAATAAAGACAACATATGGCTTATATATTCCAATAATATTTAAGGGCCAGGTAGGATGAAATAGGCATATCTGATACTGGACATTGTCTAAGATTCTACAAATGTTATTTATAATAAACTGTACTTCTCATCATTCACCATTGCACTTGGATGTCTAATTGGCCTCTAGACAAAAGTAACTCTGCAGACATAAACTGAGGTCAGCAAACTGCAGCCTGAGGGCCTAACCTGCAAGGTTAAAATGTGCTTTTTAATTTGAGATGATTGAAAGCATCCAAAAAGAAATATTTAATGCCACAGCTCCAATGCACATCTAAGATATTTACTGTATCTACCTTTACAGAAAATGTTCGCCAACTCCCAACACAGTTTGTGTTACTGATATTTTTAATTTCCTTTAGGATTAAGCCAGAAAGCAAGTAAAGTGCACACAATTAACAGCATTCAGAACTGACAAGAATACTTCCTTAAAAACTAGTCCCTGTGTGTCCAGGGACTTAGCTCTGTGGTTCTGTCATCTGTTTGGCAAGTGCAAGGTCCCGAGTTTGATTCGCAGTAACCACATACTCATGCTTGGTGAGTCATGCCTGTAAGCCCAGCACTCAGGAGGCAGAGGCAGGAGGATTGCTATAAGTTCGAGGCTGGCCTGGGCTACATAGTGAGTTCAGGGCCAGCTTGAACTACAAAAGTGGGGTCCTGTCATAAAGAAAAGAAAAGAGCCCTACGTGGGCCTCACTAGCTTTGGGAACTTCCTTCAGACCCAGCCCACCCTTGTCCACTCACTTCTCTGAAACCCAGTAATTTCTGTGAAACTTGTGTTCACCTCTTTATTCTAAACACCTGTCTCATAGCAGATATTTCTTAAGGATTTGTTGACTGAATGAATGGTGATTTCAATTATTCATTCTTCTGCTCACCTGTTTCTCTTCCACATTCAGAAACCACTCTAACCAGAGATCTCTCTTTAAGTCGGGAGACCTTCCCCTCACTTGCCCAAAGAACCCAAGGTGTGGCACAGGATCTTTGAGGACTCTTGAAATATTGTTCCATCTCTGTCAGCAGTTGCCTAGTTCACACCTCCCTTATGAAGTTAAATGCTGGTTCTTCTAACTAGATGCTGAAGTACCTGAATGTGAGATCTCCTATGGCTCCTTCCATCCACCCCAACTTTGTTCTCAAAATCCAGCACAAAACACTTTCTGTACTTTGAAGAAAACATATTAAGCTACTCTAATGCCCAAAATAGAGACCTCTCATTGCTGACTTTCTATGGACCCCACTCTGAATGTAGCCTAGTACCTCTAGTCCAACATTTCACCTATGCCTAGGCTGGGTGTACCAGCTATCAGCTTGGTGCTGGTGTTCCTGGGCCCCATGCATTCAGACTTTGCTCTTGCCTGGCCCCATGCCACAGGGCGGACTCTCCTCTCATCCCCAGCCTGATTCCAAGGGTCACGTGATTTGCATTCATGTGCTTTTGCCTGTGAAATCTCCTGCCCACCTGACCTTTGAGGCATGGGCTCCCCTGCTCCCATTCCTGGGGCATCCTGTGTACTCACCACCACATCTTGTGCGACATTTACAATTACTTGTAGGATGTTAACCTCAAAGATATCAGGCTTTATCCACTGTCCTAAGCCACCCTTCCAGGTTAGGCCAAAGTCCAGGATGTGGAAGCATATGTGACTCATGGGTCTTTGTGTCTTAAGGGTGCTTGCACAGTGCCTGAACCCTGAAGACTTTTTACCATAGACTAGAAATAAGATAAAAGAGAGTCTCTCACAAGATGTTAAGTCTAAGTTCTTGTGTTTCTAACTCTATATTTCTCACCTCATCAGACCTGTAACCTTTTCATAACACATACTTTATAATTCTCCTGTATAGTCTGAAGTGTAAATATAATAAAATACTGATATAATGTTCTACAGATATATTAAGGAGAAAAAAGGAAATTAATTTGCAATAGAGTGTATTTAACTATGTACCCTCAAAACAGATAATAAAGTGGCCCAGTGTATGTGGAACCACAAGCAAAATCCACTGACATAGCCAAGCAAGAGACATTGCTCCAAGTGATGTGATTTGTTTCAATGTTCAATTCTTGGCAGAATTTTGAGGAAAAAAAAAAAATATATATATATATATAGTCTTCCCACTGATGTACATGGTAGCTGTAAATTCATGGAAAATTTACTGTGCACTAAAATTGGGCCACCAAATATGTAAGCTGGAGTTAGGTTTTAGGTTTCGATCATTATAAACGGGCATGCTTACACAAATGCCTGGTGTAACATTCCAAAGTCACATGGTGGTACTGGAGCATGCTTATAATCCCAGCATTCTGGGAAGCTGAGGCAGGAGGATCAGAAGTTTGAGTCCAAGACTGGGCAACATGACAATGTAGTGATACCCTGTCCAAAATAAGATGGGCTGCTGTGAGATCCTCTGTGTGTGGGACTGTCCTAAGACTAGAAGAATTTGTCTCTCCTCTCTGGTTCTCACTCTACCCAGGGACATCAGAAAATGAGGCCAGGAACTTTCACTGCACTTGATGTGGAAGTGTACTTCCCACGGAGACACTGATTTTACCCAGTGGCTCAAACTATCGCAGTTGTGACATCTGTTTTGACCTTGGGACGTCCTGAGGAAAGGGTTGATGTGAGTTCCTGTCTTTATGGTGTCGGCACATCCCACCTCCAAGAGCCAAGGTGGACTAAGGCATGTGCTCTACATGGCCAGTCTCAGGCCGTAGTGCACTGAGATCACAAGAACAGTTTCAGGGGCACTGTAGAAATATCAGGGGTTCCCTCTAGCCAGTTAATTAGATTGAAAAGCAGAGCAATCAGCATTTCCTTATTGCAGTTACTCTCTGTCATATGCGCATTTTGCTCTTTAAAGCCATTGAATTTAAGGGGTAACGATCAATCTGTCCCTCTGCAGGCATCATTTGGACTTATCACAGCCCCACCTTTTCCTTCCCACAACTCAACACCTCTTAATGCACATGCGCACAAACAACAACACCAAGCCCTCTTTCTCCAACCATTTGACTGTTCCTTCTTACTTCCTCCCGACTTGCAGTCTTGTTTTAGTTTCTCTCAGATCCAGTCCTGCAGAACTCCTGTATAACACAGGTGGGCATCGTGTTTCCTCCTCGCTTGGGTCTGCTGCACGCTGAGAAGGGAGCCTGAGTGGTTTCAGGCCCACCTCGCGTGAGCGGACCGGCCAAGTCTTATGCTCTGATGCCCTAAACTTGGGTTTCTGTAAAGCAGGGTCTCTGTTCACCTGACATCCTTCAGAGCCAACCTAAATACCACAGCTTCACGGAAGCCTTCCTGCACGCTCTCTCACTTTGAGTTCCTGTGCATTCTCATATAGCCTGAACATTAAATATAAAGGACATGTTGGGATTCTTTGGTGTCCCCAAGGGCACCTAGAAGCTGAAACAGTAGTACAATAGTCCATCTCTTGTTTTCTTGTGTCTTTCTAATGCCAGTGGGGATTGAATCCCTGGCCCTTGCTTTGAGCTACATCACCGGCCCTTTTTTGTTTTGATTTTGATCTAGGTCATGTTAAGTCATCAAGATGTCCAGGCTGGGCTACAACAATCCTCAGTCCTCCTGCTTCAGCCTCTCAGAGTGCTGGGATGAGAGGCGTGAGATGTGACACCCAGCTATTGCGGTCCTCATGATTTCAAAAGAGTGATGGTAGACTGATCCTATGGGTGAAATTTGGAGAGAGGATCCCGGGCCTTCTCTGTGCACTTGCATCCTTTCCACTCACCTGATACCCAGCTCCCTCGGGAAACCCACTGCCTCGGAGGAACACGGGCTCCTCTTTCAGCTGCAGCATCAGTGCATTCAAAGTAGACACACAACTTCACAGCTGCTCTGAAAACATTAACTAAGACAATGAATTAACACAATCGTCAGCTAATCGCACCATGATGCTTTCATGTATGAATTAGAATATGAACACTGAGATTTTCATTTCATGGTTGAAAAATACATGAGTTGACCCAAATACTAATTTCTGCATTTTCGTCATTTACATATCATGGGTCAGTAATCATTTCTTGCCTAAATGGCTTTCCAAATGAAAAGCTGTAATATTGTAATGGTTTATCATATTTACAAACATCAAGTTGTGCCACCCATTGGTACCCTGGGCTTGCAAACAAGCAGCTCGCATTCCCTGGAAGAGAGGAGCAGCGATGTGTGAGCAAAGGGAGCTAACAAGCGGGTTCCCAGAGGAGGGACCCATTTGTTTTTCCCTCCCTAACTTTCCTGAACCCAGGAACCTAGACTCCACAGGGACATCTCAGCAGCTACCTCCTTTCTCCTGTGTGCTATTCGGTCAGCAGGGGCCAGGGCTGGGCCTATGTACTGAGATCCTTGTCCTCTCTGTGGCCAAAAATCAAATTGTGTTCACACTGTCTCCTTGGGAGACTAGAACTGCTGAGGGAGCCGAATATATTTGGAAAGCATAACACAACCTGATGTTCCCTATTATGGTTCCAGACAACATCAACTGCAATGTCTGAGGTGATCTCTTTCCCCGTTTTGATATTAGGATGGTACCAGTCAGTACATGGCCTAACCAGTTTTTATTTCAGGTGCATCCTCGTCCCTCGAACTTTTCACAATGCCCAGAGTAAGCAGCTACGTTATAGATTTCAGTCTTGTCACTGAGTGCTACATCTCTTGAAAATCTGGCTTTTTAAAAGACAATGGTATTAGTGCTGTAGATTGAATGGGAAGCTGGTATAACAATTAGACCCTTCCCCGGTAGGCTTAGTTTACACACCTGCCTCATTCTTTAATTACAACTTGGGCTTGAGTGTCAGCAACAAGCATTTTCTAGGAGCGTCTCCCTTCTGCGTTCATGCACACATACACACACTCTCAGCCCAGGTGTTTTCTGGCAACGCCCTCTTTGCTGGGTTCCCAAGGTTCTGACTCTGACACAAACTCCTTAAGGAAACAAATAAGAACAATGACAGCAAAAATTCACTGAGGTCATCGTTTAGGAAGGATTGTGAATCTGGTTGCAGGATAGTCCCGCAGCATTGAGGCTGTGATCTGTAGATTCTTGTCTTATTTTCAGGGCGAGGTACCCAAAGTGAGTCAGTGAAGAGTTGACCACCCACCTCTTTCACGATTCCCTGGATGTCCAAGGATGAAGTCACAAAAGCTGCAACGTGGACTGGACCAAGGTGGGCCGTAGCTGTGGATGGAAATTTCTATCAGACACCCTGGAAATATGTTACTGTTTCTACTCTCCTTACCTAAGTCTTAAAAAGGTTAAAAAGGTGGTGTATGTGCATGCGGTGACAGGCGCCATCAGAAAGAGAAAGGAGTGCAAAATTGTTGTTACCCTCGAGCCCTTTTTCTAGCCGGCTGCAGTTTTGTTTCTGAAATGCCATGACAAAAGTGAGCTCACGCCTGTGTGCTTCTATCTCGCGAGGTTCCTGGGTGCCAGATGGGCACTTTGTGACCGTACGAGCATGGATTATTTCATTTTCTACATCTGGGACTCCAAATCGCTGCCCAGAATGCCACAGGAGAGTGGCACAGCTTGTCAGCTGGGGGAACCTGCCTACACCAGGGAGCTCAGTGGAGCAGAGGGGCCGAGGCTGGAGCTCCTGAGTGAAATCTCAAAGTTCACACACACACACACACACACACACACACACGCACACGCACACGCACACGCACACCAGGGCCATGGCAAGGCCACCAGGGCAGAGAACAAGGTAGAAAGAAACAGTAACCAATAATACATGTCAACTGTGTGGTTTTTTTAAAGGAATGAATAAATAAAATAAGTCCTGACCTCAGAAGATGTTTTAGGAATAATGTTTTATTTCAGCTTCAGGACTATTGTGACCTCCTAGTCCAACACCTCTAGGTAATTACTAGTAGTACAAATAAGTGAATTGAAATGGTCTCAAGAATGCTGGCAGACACCAGAACCTCTTAGCCTTTTATTCTCTTTCCTTTGATGAATGGGATGGGGTATTCAGTATAAAATAATAACAAGCACTTTTACTTTTCCTGTATCATAAATTGAACGTACTAAGGAACAGCAGCCTTTGTACCTTACAGGTGAAACCAAAGGACAGAGCTGTCACCCAAACACGAGCACCTTTTCACTTTCAGGGTTACTGTTGCAAAACTTCACCAATGACATTATTCCTCCCCCACCCCACCCCCACACAAACAGTTATCCAAATCATTTAATTTGTCCTGCAAGGGGAAAAAAATTTTTACAGGAAAATGTGACTTAATGTTTTAAAAAAATTTGACAGTTGACTTAACTGTTTTGCATAAGATATTTACAAACCACAGCAGATTAGGGGGGTTATGCATTTTCATATCCTGCTTGGTTTAAAGCAGCAATTTTCTGCAAGGACAACAGAGAAAAAAACATGCTTTACACTGCTTATATTAATTACATTTTTTCATTACCCTTCATGTTTTCTGCAGGCTTGTGTATTATTACTGCAAAATGTAATGAAATAGAAAAAGGAAAAAAGAATGGACTTCTGGGAAATTTTCCAATTCTTGAAATGCAATGTTAATTGAGAGCTATTTTTAGGGTTGTGCAGATAGTGCAGGACCCAGTGCCATCAGTACAAACGGGTCCAGTCCAGGTGCAGCCTCCCTGGTGAGCACCCCAGGTCTCTGCCACTAGAAAGCCCCCAAACCTCATCTCACTTGGTGCCAAGTCTGCTGAAGGGCGTGGAGCTACTCATGGAGGTAAGAGAAGAGAGAAGGTAGAGCCCTTGACAGCTTAGGCCACTGTGACGATCAGTGGCTCTGCCTAGTCCATCTTCAACTACAACCTTGTCCCCCAGACCTGGAATAAAAGAAAACTAGCCAGTATTTAGGAAGATTAAAGTATTTAGAACATAATAAATGGTTTCCAAAGTTCCTCACATGAATCCAAAAAGGCCTATGGGGTGGTTAGAAAGAAAGATCATTTGTCAGGAATCTTCTCCGCCATAAGAGAATGACAAGTTGCTAATCTGTGTACGTCCTACAAAGGACTTGAGAGGAGTATTTTGAGTGCCAGGAATTTGATAGATTGGAGAAATATGGCTTCTTTTATTACCAGGCTAAATAGACCATGGAACTAATTTCCTATTGATTAGTCTGGATAAGTGACATTCCAATCTACGGACACCCTTCTATATTATTTCTGTGTCCTAGTATTCCACCTCTTAATGTAGTGTTGGAACCACCTCTGAAATGATGGAATGGACACAGAGTACACATTTACAGGGACCAAGTGTTCTTTCAAAGAAGGTCTCAGAATAGCTTCAGGGAAATTCAGAAACTGTGAACTCATTTGAAAACTCTCTGTCTCAACACACCACAAAGAACTTCATGCTCTCTGGCTCTCCTAGCCACCTCTGAACATTAAAATCTCACACATACATTCTTCTCAGATCAATTTTCATAACCAGGAAATCCCCCTAGATTCCTATAATTCTTATTGCTGCTTCCCCTTTCACAGAGTAAATGCAAATGCCTATAAAATTCAGGCCAAAACTCACTTTTCTGCTACCAGAATTAGAAATCCATTTCGCCCTGTTATGAATAACTCAAAAGAACAAAGAGGGGAGGCTTTCAAGACGTGTTCCTCCCTGAGCTGGGGCAGGTACTCTGATTGCCTTGCCCAGCTGTTCCAGGCTGTCTTTCCCGGGTCATTGCTACAAGCTTACTCAGAAGCCAGCATACTGCAACTACTCTACTGTAATGTTGTCATCAGATGTATGTTGGCTGTCTGCCCTGAGACTATTGCTTTAGCCCTGACTGACACATTCTTGGGGCAAAGTATATAATAAAGAAATTCCAACATTCTAGGAGTTTCTTTCAGTAGCAAAGTCAATTATAAGAGCAATTGGGGAAAATCAGTGGTACATGGAGTAGAAAAGCAAAATGGAACCAGTTCATGAAAACCCAAAGCTCACAGCTGGGTAGAGAAACAAGAGTATCCATTCTCCTAGCTGCCTGGGTTCAAAGTGAAAAGATTATTCCAGATCATTCAGTCCAGCCTGGCCACACAGTAGTGTTTGACACCAGGCTAACAACTGGCAAATAGGCCTGGCTTACATCTCCTGTTCATCTTTGCAGTAATGACTGGAGATCTTTCAAGTAAGTCCTGGTTGCTCCAAGCTTCTCCCCTTCTTGTACTCCTCATCTTCCAGATTCTGCTCCTTTTCACTTCTATGATGATTTTTAATTGGTAGAGAAGCTAATTTGCACATATTTAATATGTAGAATATGACTCTGAAAAATGCAACCCATTCTGATCCTTGGTTGAGAAAGTCTCCCTGGTGATCATCACACCCTACCTCTAGTTTTCTTGCCTTCTGCATCTGTTTAAGGGAACCCAGTTTCTTTTTAGTACAACCCACCCCATTACCATCACCAGGACAGACTGAAAAGTTGAACAGCCAACAGACTAAAACAGTTTCAGAAATTATTTAAAATTAATTAATAAATTATATGTATATACACAATGAAGTATTTTGCATATATGAGCAAAATAAATGTTGTGATAAGAGCTTACAATAAAACATCACACTGTCCTACCTTTTGCTTCCTCATGCCCAACCTCTCTCCCCACAGGTAATCATTTTTATTGATCTATTTTACAATATTTTGGTGTTCATCTTTTTAATTCAGATAAGAGTATTTCTTTTTATCAACTTCAAATAATAATTATTCACTATCATGTAAATGATATTTTATCCCCTTACATATCCTCTTTCTACTTTATTTACTCTCCTCCATTGCTAATACTTTTAGCTTAGGTCCTCTTCTTGATTGCATTTGTGATGCTGAATAGTGTATCAGATGTCTATTTCTTGCTTCAGGAAATTTGTATATGTTAGAAAAGTATATTGTGGTCTTTATCTTTTCTTCTTCTGCCATTCCCCAACTCCATATCTCAGCATCTATTAACTCCATTTATACATTTACATTGCAAAATTGATAAATTTATGTTCTTTTCTGTAATCATAATTAAGACTTCTATGGGTTTGAATCTAACAATTAGTAATCTATAAATCAAAAATGGAATTTATATGATGACTATTATTAAATAAATATTCTAATGTGTGGACCTAGCTTTGTTTCCTGAAACATCCATCCACTCAAGTATTTCCTAATTTCTGCTCCTTTCTAGATAACTTGTTTCTTAGCTTTCACTAGATTTTGCCTCCAGCTATCATCTGGGGCCAATCCTCTCTTATAGATTAGCTTCTTATATCTCATGCCTTCCTCTTTCATGACGTTTTCCATTTTACTAGACTTCACAGCTAATTATCTGCTTCAGAAGTCTAACACATGACACCTTACATATCTGATATGTGTTACCTATTTAAGTGGTGGTTGGGCTGGGTATAAAATTTTATGATGAAGATCACTTTCCCTCAGAATGGCAAATGCATTGTTTCACTGTCTTCTAGAATCCAGTGTTACTAAAAAGAAGTCAAAAGCTATTTTGACTTTGATACCTCAGAAGGTCGTTTGCTTTTCCCCTTGATGAGTCTTTCAGGAATTTCTCTTGCTGCTTGCTACCCTATGGTCCCACAGGCATGTGCTTAGGTACAGATAAAAGCTTGTTTTAGGGAACTTAAATAGAAATATCTGCTTTTTTCTGATTTCCCTGGAGGAAAGTAAGTAAGCCAAAATGTGGCTTCTGAAACTCACATTGATATTAGGAATGTAATAAATTATAAATGCATACTAACATGTCTTTCTCAGATCTGAGAAAATGAACTTAGAATGTGGAGTTCAAATATTTATAACCAAGTTAATAAACACATCCTCTTGGGGCAATGTCAAAGTCACTAATTTTATAGTTTAAATAAAAAGGTCCTCAAAGACTATAAAAGTGGAAATTATCCATTCTTCATGCATGTTGTAGAAGAAAAAAGCCTACCTCAGGAGGCAAATTGATACCTCAATTTTTGGTATTTTCTTAGATTTGTCAAAAACTCAAAAATATCTGATTTTAAGAGACTAGTAAATGTAAGTAAGAGAGTTAAAGGAAGACAGTCTAATGAAGGGCTTCCTTGGGTAAGATTTCATGAGTACTTTATCATTTAATAAGATTCTAGAACACACAGATCTGAAGAGTAATACTGGCTGTGCTATTTTCTAATTATATGAAAATTACTTCAGGAAATCTTTTGAACTCAATGAATGTTAGTTTCCTTCTTTTCTTATCCCTAACTCTATTGGTTAAACATTGAGGCTTGAAGAGTTAGTTATTAATGTGCTGTATCCTGTATACCATGACAAGGTACAAAGGATGCACTCTTAAATGTAACAAGATGTTAAATCAGGAGTTTTGACTGATGCACCAAGATATCATTGGCATTGCATACTAAAGGAAGTGCTAGACCATATGCACAATTTCCAAAAAGAGAAACATAAAGGAACCAGTTGCATAATCTTTGAAATCCATCACTCACATTGGATATATAAAAGGTCCAGAAAGAGGAAATGAAGGTAGCATTTTGAGGGAAGGTTACTAGAAAAAATGCCTTTGGAATTTTTAGACCCCCATCCTCTTGACGAAGGTCAGTGTGTTCTTGATGACTTCATGTATATTTTCAGCCATTGGGGAACAAGACACCAGTACCTCAGTGATACCTAAAGAAGTTTAAACTTACCTTGGAAACAAAGTAATGGGTTACATTGAGGAAGTAACAACTCACAAGGTTAATGACTACTGAGAACTTGATGTCAAAGGCTCAAGATCATTTGGCCAGGCATATGACTACAAGGGTAGCTTCATACTTAAGGACACACATACAGACTGTCTTCCAATTAAAATACTGCCACCCTCAACTATATCACACTTGTTCACCTCATTTCTATATTAACTCTGTTTTTATCCTGCCCAGTGTGAATGCTGTGATTCTACATGCACAATACATCTATGCAAGTTCTAAGTTATCATCTAAAAATATAATTGGCTATGTACTAAATCATCTTCTCAAAATTAGTATGTTGAGCCTCTAATCTCTGTGACCATATTTGTAGTTAGGGCTGTTAGGAGGTAATTAAGGTTAAATGAGGTCATACAGGTGGGAGAGATGTTTCTTTTGCCCTGCCATGCGATTATCCAGGAGGAAGATGGTCAACACAAGCTAGAAAAGTAGCCCTTGCTAGACTTTAGCTATGCTGGCATTCTGATCTTACAGTTCCAACCTCCAAAATTAGGATCAAATTAATTTCTATTGTTTACATCACATTACCTCTAGCTTTATGTTATGGCTACCCATGCTGACTAATACAGTAGTTAATATTTAGATAGAACATTCCGTGTGCCAGGCACTAATGAGCTCAAATAGCCCAAGGAGGTGGGTATTAGTACTGCTGTCCACATTTTGCAAATGATATAACTGAGGCAAACAGAGGTTACCTCACTGAGGGATTCATAGCTAAGAAGTGGCAAAGCTCTGAGGCCTGAGCTCTTAAGCACTATGATACCCATCTCTAGGGCTTGGCAAGAATATTTCCAAAGAAATAGTAATCTTTCTTTGCAAATATGGCCATCTTTATCGTTTCAGTGAATCTGGAAGGCTTCAGAAGAATTTGTATTGACTTGTATATATTCAAGAGTTACAAAAAGCAAATCTCAAAATTGGTAGAATCACTTTTCAAAATGAAGATAGAGTAGAAACAGAACAGAGAAGGAAATGAACAAGTTAATACTGTACTTGGTGTCTAAAACTGGCCATTCATCAAGATGTGTCAACAACACCAAACTCAAGTTTGATGAGTTCAATATTTTCAAGACTAGCAGAACTTCTTGTGACCTGTATAATTGAGCAGAACTTCTTGGTTAAGATGGGCCTGGGGCTGAACCTCAGCTCTCAAGGCTAAATTTCTTCATTCCACAGTTCTTCCAGGTCACTGTCAGAACCACTGGTAATTTTACACTGCAGTGATCTGTGCCTTTTCCTGGCCTGAGGATAAATAGAAAACTTAACAGTTCTGAGAGCTGTTGACACCATGTACTCAGAAACACAATCAGAAAATGTGAAAGGAAACCCTGAAAGGACGTGAATGAAGGATGTGGACATTCGCACGTGGAGGCTCTATGGATGGTGCTGGTTATGTGCCTTAGCCCTGTAGCCATGAAAGTGAGCAGATAGGAGAGGGTGCAGGGCACCATCAGAGCTCCTAACAGAATGCACGTGGAACAAGCTTTCTCAGTAAAGCTGTCTGGACAGCCATTCTCTGGTGGTTACAGAATTCCAGGGTGCTCTAAAAGAAATGCCACAAGGAATGCTTGCAGGAAAAATAGAAAATCCAGTTCCTCGCCACTGTAGCTGATGTAATTGCTCTCCTGTTTGACAAAACACCTTGATGTGTTAAAAACAATAAATGAGAAGTCATTTTTCTCTTCAACTATGTAGCCCACCCTACCTAGGTTTAAGTACATAAAGGAAAACTAAGGAGATGGAATGTGATTTGGGAAACCTGTAACAATACCTTTAATCTGGCCACAGAACAAGATGTTTTAACAGGATCGATGGAATATCTTCTGATCTCAGTAAATGTGAGTGATATGGAACAGTTAGGGAAAGGGAAGGGTTGACCAGAAGTAGAAAGAAAGGGAAATGTGAATCCCTGCTTGGAAATGTGCACAACACAAATGCTCAAAGGAGAGCTCTGATCTAAATGCCACCATGGCCTTGGATCCCAATCCCAGTGTGACACCTTCAGAACCTTCTCTTTAACAGTAATGGAAGACATCAACTTTAGTCTTTCTTCTCACAAGTACAAGGGCCTCATAATGTTTCTCTTCTTATTTGCCAGGCATAGATGCAGACAGCTTCCTCCTCAGTTTAATTACTATTCCCTCAACATGAATGACACCCTTTCATTCAGTGCCTCTTGTTCACTCACTCATAAACACTGGGTGCTGATGTAGGTACAGAGAATTCACAGATAATTAAGCCAGTGTCCTAATTCATGAAAAAATGAAGAGAAGATGTGTTACAAGCGAAGGCAATAGCAGAAGATGGCACATGATATTGGGGCTTCAAAGACAAAGGGATTAAATAGAAGGGACAGCATCAGGACTCAAGATATTCTGGTAAACAATGACCACCAAAAAAAGAAAATGAAGGGTCTTTTAAAGCTTTTCCTTTGTTAATGGACTTTGTACGTCCCTGTCAGAACCTTCATCCTGTTGTTGATAAAGGGTTTCCTCCATCCCTGAGACTCAGGGGCAATGGGAATCTCAGGAGCGGGAAAAGATGCTGCTTCAGCTGTTTTGAACAGCTGAATAAACTGAAAATGGGACCTGCAAGCAGTGGTTTTTTGACAAGTCCTCATGTTCTTCTCAAGGGCAGGGGACGCTTTGCTGGGTGAGAAGCAACAACACCCACCCCAGAGGTGGAGATGTTGCCTGGAATAGAGTCTCAGCTTGGCTGTGGGCACCCTGAGCTCTTCCCATCACACACAGAGCCGTGGAGAGGACTTTACTGCAGCAGCTGAAAAGGGATGATTACGAGGCAGCATAAGTCTCCGGGTTCTCATCCTAGCATTTTGCTTTCCAAAGATAATGACAATGAAGAAAATGACAAATGAGCTGTGATATTCCTGTAAAAAATGCTCCCATCCTCTCTCAGCTGCTTTTCTTCTCCTATTCTCTTTCTTGTCTCCAAACCCATTTCTCCACTTCTTCAATGATTCAAATGCTTTTCTATGTAAAGACAATCTGAAAATAATCCTGGGCTACCTGAAGCCCATCTCCTTTACTAGTGAGAAGACAGATTTCAGTTGACATAAGTCATTTCTAACGTGGCATATTTAATGGTTCTGTGTTTTGTTCTGACGATTGTTAGCTCTTTTGGTTCATGTAGTGTTGGAAATAAATCACATCTAACCTCTTTTGTACTAAAATTAACTGCCTCCTTGGACTGATTATCTTGCCTTTGGTCTCCAAGGAGTTGCACCCACAGGATCTCCAACGTGCCTGGAAGCACAAGAGATTTGCTGAAGTTACGTGTCCAGAGAGTGTGACTGGCTTTCCTAGGCTTTGGTTGAGAGGCCTTAGCTTCTCCTGAAAACAACAGATTCACTTTAGCCAAGTTCAGAAACCAAAACAGAATCTCTTCCACACATACATGCAGCAAAGGCATTGGTGGGGATAGGCAAAGAGGGCAGTTTACTTTTAATATGTCCATTCTTCTGTTTACCAAATAGATTTAATTTTTTCAGCAACATGTAGTTGGTCCTCAGAGTTTAGGGTTCAACAACCACTCCTTCAGCCAACCTCAGATCAAAAATACTTCAGGATAAAAAAATTTCATCTGTACTAAACATGCACAGACTTTTTGTTGTTATTATTTCCCTAAACATTACTATATGGCAAGTATTTACATAGCATTTGCATTATATTGGATATTATAAGTAATGCTGAGGTGATTTAAAGTATGCAGAAGGATGTATATGAGTTATATGGAAATACTGTATCATGTATTATAAAGCATTTGAGCGCCTGCAGATTTGGGTAGAGAGTAAAATCCTAGAACTGATCCCCCATGAATATAAAGATACAACTAGATTATAATTTCATGTTGGAACTTTCTGACTGTATTTTTTCTGGGGAAATTGTTTACTCTGAAGAAGCAAGAGTTAGTACAATTGAAAAACAAAATAGGAATAAAATCTTAATCATTTTTAAGCTATAGTAGTTTACTATAATTTAAAACATAAGCAAAGGTTCTTTTTCAGAGATTAGGAAAGGAGATCATCAGAAAGACAGTAGTGTGATAGCCTCCAAAGGGGAAGACTAGTGTGTTCAAGAGAATGGGATGGACGAAGTGTCAATATCCAGGCAGCTGGACTATCCCTTGTTTCAATTCCTTATGCAAAGAATAAAACCAACGTGCCTTGTTTACTCCCAATGCTGTCCCCCAACCTTTTGGAAGTAAAAGTAATAACATGCTGACACGAAATTGCCCTGTTGTTCTCTGCCGTTTTCTACAACATTTGGAAGCTTTCTCAGTCTCTTGGATTTCTCCCCACCTTAGTCATTCTCTCTTTTCCTCCTCCCTCTCTCTCTCTCCTTCTCTCTCCTGTCCTCTCTCCCCCCTCCCTTTCTCCCACCCTCTCTCTCTGCAATTCCCTAGTTTTAAATGTAGAATCTGAAATTCAATTCCACACTGTTAAAATCTGAAGACCATTAAAAGTTCTTTTCTCTCCTTATTTTCCGATTTCTATTAACCCTGTTATGCACATTGTGTTTCAGAGCTGATCATCCACTATCACCCTCTCCGGTCTGCACAGTATTGATTCGGCTCTGTGTTCATCACAACCCTCTCCAGCTGAAAAAGCCGCAAACTCACCTCTGCAGCCCGACAGCAACTCTCCGAACTGCTCCGCTGTGACCTCATCACTGCACCTAGAAGGTGGGGGCCTATCGGTGAGGTAGGCCGACCTCCAACAGGAGCATCATCTCCAGCCACACCTGCCTTCGAAAGACGTCTAGCCCACTTCCGCCCCCACGGCTTTCTATGCTGTGCTCTTCACTCTGAGTTGCTCATCTTTTCTGTGTATTTAATTTTTCCCGTTTATCATTATTTAGTCCACGACATGTCTCATCCAGGAAGCCTTTGGAACCACCTCAGTACATAGGATTCTCTCCTTCCCCTGGGCCTCTGTGGCAATTAGAGTCTGCACCAGTCATTTGGCACTAATCATTTACCTTGTTGAATCACCATTTATCCAGAAGACGCTTTAGGGCACTTAGTATCTTTCCTTATCGTAAGCACTCTGACACTTGCTAACCATAAAAGGATCAGAGATAAGAACTTTGAAAATGAAAAGATGGAGGAAAATGAAACAAGTAGATTCAACCAAAAAAGAAAAAAATTGAAAGACAAGAGAGATGTAAAGATGTCTCGCACCACTAGAAGGAGAACCGGTTGTTACCCGTCAGCCTCAGCCCTACCCTGTTATCCTTTCATTTGTGATGCCTGGCTGGTGTTCTGCAATGCTGCCCATCAGTTTCCTGTGAGATTCTGTTACTAGAGAGCACCAGAGAAAAACTGAGGGGATGGAGGAGAAAGACAGGATGTGTCACTTCCTGTCTTGTCCCTGTTTACTTCCTATTACTTTCTATTACACAATAACACTTCTTCACTCCGTGAGTAGCAGTTCTTTCTGATAGAAGCAGCTCAATTTAGTTTGAAGTTTTTCCAACTTGTAGAACAAGCAGCACAGCTTCCAGTCCTCATTCTGAACTCCTCTACACGTGCTCCCTCTCCTCTTCCTCAGAGTCTGGAACCAGGTCTTTTTCTGATTCTGAGCTACCAGCATGGCCAGCTTTCTCCTCAGAAGTCTGACCTTCACTTCAACTGGGCTCTTCTAAGCATCTAAATTTTAATAATTACAATCTCTTGCCTTTGTTCCCTATGTCCTGAAGGTAATAGATGCTTCCTACTTTCATGATAACTCAGAATCTCTTTTATACTATTTTGGTTACCCAGGTACTACTTTTTTACATTAAATTCCCAGCTCAATACCTGGTAAGTCTTCTACTTTCTGACTGGACCTTAACTACCACAGAAAAAGTCAGTGCAAGAAAATAGATTAAAATAATGTAGTAGTATCACTAGTAAGCTAATGGATAAGTTGAACATTCAAACAACACAAATGAAGAAAGAAAGGAAAATAAGAACAATATAATCCAGAGAGGAAAAATTAAATCTAGTGATGTCACCAATTGTATCAAATATTAGTAGACTAAAAGAGCTAATAAAATACAGAAATTATGAGAACATATTTTAAATGCAAGACTTTACAATATTCTGTCCAGAAGAGACATACTTTAAGTATGATGACATAGATAGATAAAAGTAAATGCCTGGGGGAAAAAAAACAAGCTATTATGCAAACGTTAAGCATAGAGAGGTCAAAGTGGCCATATTAATAACAGGTAAGGTAGACTCGAAGGCAGAGAATACTACCAAAGATGAACACAGACATAATGATTAAAGAGCAAATTTATCAGGAAGACACGACAATGATAAAACTCTTTGTAGCTAATAACAAGACCTCAAAAGATATGAAGTGAAAATTGATAGAATTAAAGAGAGAAATATACAGTTCTACAATCACAGTAGGAAATTCAAACACCCTTGTCTCAACAATTCGTACAATTCAATTTTTGTTTTCATCATTAGGAATCAAACTGAAGGCTTTATTTATATAAACTAGGCAAGTACTCTAACACTGAGCTTCCCTCTTCAGTGTGGCCTGATTGCCATTTATAGATATTTACAGAATTTTCCATCTAATCATGTCTTTTCAAGTGCAACAGTTTTTTTCACCAAAATAAAATATGGGCTGGGCCATAAAGCAAGTCCAAAAAACTAAAAGAATCGAAAACTATGATAATTTCTATTTAGGTGTATACAATTGACAGGAAATTTGAACTAATCCTCAGGAAGTAAAACAGTGTCAACATCAGCACCAATGTTATCAAGCTTCCTCCACAGTTATCACATCTCTCCTAACTAGAATACCAGGGATATGGGAATAAGAAGCTGTTATTGTTTAGATTTAGAATATCTTCCCCATATCACATGTGTTGAGAAGTAGGCTTCTGGAAGGTGATTGGATCCTGGAATGTTTTTCTCACCAAGGGGTTCATATGATGAGTTCATAGCCAAAGGTGCCATTAGAAGATGTGGTTTGGACAGAAGACCCAAGTCACTAAAGCATGTCTTGCAAGGATGTGTCTCCCTATCCAGCTCCTCCCTTGCTTCTCTGCTTCCAGGCCACTTGAGTTGACCACTTTTTCTTTCCCCACCCTGTCTGGAATCTTGTTTCTGCTTAGAGCTAGCTGCTGTGGTTTGCATCTTGATTTCCACCTACAGCTTCGTGCAGTCTTTTGCAAAGGTGGCTGAGTCTGGAATGTGTGACCCTGGGATAAAGGATGTGTGATTACTAAATCTCTTCATGTGAGCGACTACGTTGGCACCACCGTCATCACAGTAGTCTGGATGGGATAAAAGGTGCAGGGCGATGCTATTAAGGCCTATTCTTGTTTTTGTTTTTGCTGCTTTTATTTCCATGAACTGTAACTTCTGCCATCTTGTCTTGGAGCCAGCTGATTATGAAATGATACCTCTATGAACTGTAGGCCAAATAAACCTTTTCCCCTTTAACTTAGGTGTCAAATATTTTGTCTCAGCAATGAGAGAATAGTAACTAACACACATAGTGGACCATGAACAGAAACTGGGGCCCAAAATACCCCTTACCTCATTTAAGTTGAAGGTGTTGGGTATTTTGTCTCAGTAACAGAGAAATATAAAGATAGAAGAATATCACAAAAACTTCCAGGTGTGGGCCAGGGATTTAGCTCAGCAGGACAGTGCCTGCCTGGCAAGCTCAAGGTCCTATTTTCAAACCCCAGTACAAAAGCCAAAAAGCAAAAAAAAACCTTCCAAATAGGAAAAAGTAGGCATTTTACAAAGAAAATAACCCAACTGGTATCAGATTCATCAAGAGCAATACCAGCTATTAGAAGGATGGCACAACACCATCAATGTTAGCTCTTTTTCCTGCGGAGGTAAAATAAAGGCATTTTAGATTTAAAAAGCAAAAACATTATACTGTTCTATAAAGTTATAAAAAAGTATGTACTAACCAAACAAAAAAAAAAAGGGAAAAAGATATAAATCCAGAAAATAGACCCAGAGAGTGGTAAAAGTAACATATAAAGACATTTATGCAATTTCCCCAAAAAAAGGAAGTCCATACTAAAGCAAGAAAGGACAGACTTCCCTAGAAAATTAAAGCTGCTCAACACGAGCCCCTGGACAAATCCCGTTATTAGGATATGGCAGTGATATTAGAAGGTTTGGGAAATTAATCATAAGCATACAGAAAAAAGGAAACATAGCTCATGGTTCGGGCCAGGCGAAAGAGAAGCCAAAACAAGGAAAGAACCCTGGTTCTGATACAGTATTCAGCCCACTGATGGGCCACATTTGAATGAGTCTAGCGAAGATGGTCTTTATAAACAAATATGTTGAAAGGGAAAAAATATTATAGAAGAGTTAAATTTTTATCTGTCGTGGCAAAAATATGGCCACGCATTGCTTAATGATAGGGTTATGTTCCAGAAAATGCATCATTAGGTGACTTCCTTGAGTGACAAGGACATGACAGTATACATTTACACAAACGTGTAAGGACACTCCATGGGGCCCTTTGACCAAGAGACAAGGTAGCCAGGCAAGACAATGCACATTGCAGTCTTAGAACTGCAGCAGACTGAGACAAGGATTGCATGTCTGAGCCCAGCTTGGGCAACTTAGCAACTTACGGAGATCCTGTCTCAAAGCAAAAAGTGTTTAAAAAGGGTGACAAGGTAGCTGAATCAAAGTCCCTGGGATCAGAACTGTAAAAGAGAGTGGCGGAAGGTAAACATGAAGTATATGAGGCAGCTGCTGGTTTAACACAGCACACTGTTTTTCATTATACTGCTTTTAGTAAGTAAAAAGAATGTCCTCTAAAATAGTAATGGAAAGGATAGTATAGTAAATACATAAATCAGTGCCGTAGTCATTTATTATCATTATCAAATATTATGTGCTAAACATAATAGTATGTGCTGTGCCTTTATATGACTGACAACACAGTAGGTTCATTTCTACCAGCATGAGGGATGCATTGCAGTACAACTTTGCAATACAACGAGGTGACAGTAATTTTTTATTGCATTATAATCTTCTAGGACCATTGCTATATATGTTGCTATATGAAATGTTGATATATAGTGCATGACTGTACAATAAAATATTCCTAAAATTTACCAGTCAAAAAATAAGGATGCAAAGTTTGTGCGTAAAGAGGGATGTTGAAAGGAAGACAGGGGAATAGGAGAAAAAAATAATCAAGATGTATAACATACAGGTACAAATTCACAGGGATGAATGTGATGATAATATATATCTAAAAAGTACTGATAACCTCGGCAAAGGAAAAAAAGAACATGATTTAAATTAAATGAGTTAATAGGACTTAGAATACTGGCTGTTACATAGTAATCAACGTTAGCTATTACTAGAAATCTAACATTAACCATCAAGGGAAAGAGAAGAATTGTGAGTGGCTATCTGAGGCAGAGAACTCAAGATGAGGACAAAAACTATTCTGACTCATTATATGCTTTTTAGTACTACATTACTTTTAAAATAATATACATATATTGCTTTTGTAAAAATAAAACAATAATAAAACAGCTATATTATGGAATAAAATATAAACATAAAAATTTTAAGACATTGTAAATAAGCAAGTAAAAGTAATTTATAAGTACAATGAGTATAAATTTAAGGAACAAAGTACTTATTATAAAAAGACATATTATGATCCTTCATATACTATTAGTGGAGTTAAAAATAATTTTTAAAAATTACAGTTATACTTAAAACTAGGAACATACTCAATAAACCAACAAAACCAAACCAGAGATGTTTCTCTCAAAGGAGAGATTGAAAGAAAAGAGAAGCTTATGTGAAACCAGGGTGTTAAATAAAAATTAAAGCTGAGTGTTTAATGGAGAGCACAAGTAGGAACCACCCCCATGAAATTAGAAGTAGTGATAGTCATTAAAGGCTGCTGAAATATATCACTATCCAAGATTACAGCCAAAAGTCACCTAGTCATGACCAGAGATAAGCAATGAGTTCTTCTGATAGAGTAGGTCACACCACCATCAGGAAAAGAGCCTGTCACTGTGTCATTTCTTTAGGGCAATAGGCCCAACAAAGCCATAGCGATAAGCCTTAGTGAGAGACAGGCTATAAAACTTAGGCAAGAGGAACTGGGAACGCATTCCCATCAGGAGGACAACAGGAGAACAAGAAGATGAATTCACAAACAAGGTTATAATGAATAATTGTTAAAACACAGATGAAGGAGAGAACATCAACAGAGCAAAATACTGAAATCAAACAGGAAAATTGAAATATTTTAATCACATAATAAGAATATTAAAATAGTTTTTTCAAATCATCAGAGAAACAAAGGAATAAAATCTATAAAATAACACCAGGACTTAGGAAAATCATAAACTTCTTAAAATTGTAAAATATCAAAGAAATTAAAAAAAAAGTTTAGAGGTTAAAAGAAAAAAAGCTAGACTCAAATGAACTAGCATAAAGGACAAAAAAAATAATCACCCAGGGCCAGGGATTTGGCTCAGTGTTTCCAGCGCCTGTTTTTCAAGTGTAAGGACCCGAGTTTGATCCCCGGTAACCACATACCTATACTGGGCATGGAGATTCAAGCCCAGCAGCAATCAGTACCACATACCACAGTGCCGGGTGTGGTGGCTCACACTTGTAATCCCAGCACTCGGGAGGCAGAGGCAGGAGGATTGCTGTGATGTGAGTTGGAGGCTGAGCTCAGGGCCAGCCTGAACTACAAAGCAAGACCCTGTTTCATAAAACCTAAATAAATAAATAAATAAATAATCACCCAAAGGACTATTTTTAAAAAGACGAAAATCTGAGGGGAAAATAGAAAGAAAAGTCAGAAACATAGAAAAATGATCAAAAGAAAAAAAGTTTAAGAAACAAATGAAAAATGTTCTAATTTATATCGTTAGGTAGTCGTTTCATTAGCTCACAAGTGATAGTTCAGTTCACGAACTTGATTCTATGATTCTGGTCACAAACCAAGTTAGAGGATAACTAAATCAAATTCAATGGTTTGGTTCATATTGACCTTATATGACTGAGTCTTGTCCAGTTCAGCTTGTGACCAGAATTGTGGACAGAATTGAGCTTGAGATCTGAGGTACTAGCCAGAATTTTAGGGGAAAAAGGAATGTAAAGAGATAGTAACTGGGAATTGTTTGTTATTAAAGAAAACTCTGTTAGCAGACTGAAAACAACCACTGAATGCCAAGAAGTGCAAACTTTTAAAAACATGAACCTTCATACCTCATAGTGCTATTTTCCAATATCAAACTTAAAGTAAAACTAAAAGAATCAAGGGGAAAAAAAGAGAGAGAGAGAATGTTAAGGCAATAGCAATCATATTGGCAAAAGATTTCTCATTGGTGATAATGACACTAAGTAGTCTGTGGAATCGTTTTCTAACTACTAAGTAATAATGTGGTGAGTCTAAAATTCTACGCATATTCCCACTCCATAGATTAAATTATTGATCACTTCATCTTTCCTTAAAATAAAATAAAAAGTTTCTAGGGAAATAAGGAAAAACAAAAACTTTGAAAGAAGGAGAAAATATGTGGGAAAAAGAAATTTGCAAAACATGTTAATAAATCCAAATAAACATTGATTATAAATAATATTACAAATAATTCCTGGTTTTAGAAACAAGATGAGACTCTAATACCAGATAATTATAATATAGGATAGGTGGAGGCTCATTCAGGCAAAAGCTAAAGCTTTTAGTTCGATAATAATCAAAGACTGATTAAACTACATTTTAATGAAAAAAATCGTCAGATCAAGTTATACATGCTAAAACTCTGCCAGAAGTCATTAAAATAATAAAGCAATAGTACAGACCCTAAAAAAAAAAAAAAATAGGTGGAGGAAAAAGAAGAAATAAAACTCAATCAACCTTATACATAGCATGAGAAAAATAGAAAAAGAAAAACAAAACAGAGCAAATAGAAAACATAAAATAAAGTATTAGAAATAGCCTTAATAAATGTAAATAAACATTCTAATTGTACTTTAAGAAGGAAACGAGGTCAGGATTTCTAAGATGCGTTGAACTATCAAGGAATATGGTTGAAAACAGCAAAGGACTAGATTAATACTTGAAAGTTACAATGATGTCCTCAGATTTTGAGTCAGAAGTTAAAAGAAATACATTGAAGATAGAGTTGAAACACAGGGGAATCTACACGTGACACAAGGACAAACTGAAGAGACTATCAAACTGGCCAGTGCACTACCAATAGATTAGCTCACTGGGACTCTGGCAACAGGTATCTGCTTTTTGTTCAAATAGTTTGGATCAAGCAGTGGGTTATATGCTGAATAATACCGTCTCCCAGAGAACATTAAGTATATCCCCCAAACCTGTCTCTCATAAACAGGAATGGCTTAAAATAAACTGTCACTAAGAAATGTGAATGAAGGTTTACTAGAGTTGACAAAAGGACAATACTACGGATTTAGCTTACAATGAAATGTGATATGTGGTGAGCAGAATTAACAGCTATAGTGGTATTCCATTTTCTCCAGCCAATAAAAGAAGTGGATGAAGTTAAACACTGGGAGTGAGAGAGGTCACAAACCCAAAGGTTGTTATCTGGGGAGAGTGGAGAATAAAGTTCCAGAAGGGGCACATGGACTGGGGGATTAGACATGTCAAGACCTGGAGTATCCTTGAGGCTTGTGGAAGCAGGCTTTCCAGGACAGAAGAAAAGGGTAGCATGGAAAGGTACAAAAAAGGGACTTGGAGCAGGAATTTCCCCTCTGGAGACTTTAAAAAAAGATCAGTTCTGGATGTAACCAGAAGAAAAAGGTTGCCCTGCTGGAATAGAAGTAAAGATTTTAGAGCAAAGAAAGCGAGACGGCTGTGTGTTGTCAGTGATCACCAGAGACAGGTGGAGAGGGGTGTGTTCTGAGAGGTCAGGGAAGATAATCTCATCGGAGGTCATGAGAATGGTGAGAACCAGGAAGTGCCTGAGCCATGCCAGTACCCTGGGCCCAAGATATATTAATAATTTCCAACAGCCTGCTTAAAATTCATCATGGATTTTGTCACTTCATATCCTTTATGACCCTTGATCTCCACTACACCTCCCACCACTCAGCCCTCCTAGCCTTTCGCTCTCCTTCTGAACTACTTTCGTCCATCTGTCTGCACATATATTAGCTCCTCCACCTGGAATTTCCTTTCCCTTTGTCTTTACCCAACTGACTCAGTTCTCAGGGCAAAGCCTGGGTCCTGTCCTCCAGAAACACTTCCCCGGGTGCTCAGCCTGAGTTGCACACCGTTCCCCTTGGCACGCCCCCTCTTGGCCCTGCTGTACTCTACCATCCTCCTCCACAGTGGAGAACTGTGAAGTCCCTAAAGGGCAGGTACCCCACGTGACTTTTTCTGGTGCACCAGGACCTCTTAGGGTCTCTAATACAAAGCAGCCTCACAATATATATTTTTCATGTATATTCATACATTTCAAGAAGATTGAAAAAATTTCATCATCGCATTTCATAAAAATGAAAAATTAAATCACAAAGAAGAACAAATCTCTCCGCATGACATTTCTTAAAAAAGAGAACGAATATAGTGTAGGGTGAGCAGAGAGGAGGGGGTGAGCAGTAGGAGTATGGGCTGAGACTGAAATGATACAAGACAGAAAGAAGGCACCAGATATGTTTGTTCCACGCATGTGATTCAAGACTACAAGGATAAGAGAGACAAGGAACACAGAGGCCACCAGTACTTGGCTGCCCACCAAGCATTATCTCATGTCATCTGCACAGTAAATCTTGGAGATGGAAATTTACGTCTCCATTTTACTGGAAATCCAGCATCAGGGTTCACAGAGTTTCGGTGGAAAATCATGGTAATTCTGTGGAAATTCCTTCTCTTGTGTAGTGAGATCAACTGATTATGTCAAGCATGGGCCTCCTTGAGCAGGAACTTTCTTCAAAGCCCAACACAGGCAAAAAGCTAAAGAACCTTTGGGTTCTTCTTATGCCTGATAGCACTTACTATATATTTTAGACTTGTTAGGACGACCGTATGTATTTGTTAATTGCATAAACAGACGAATAAATTAGTCGGTGAAACAGTGAAAGCCGAATTCTAGTAAGCACAAGGATCAGGTAGTCCAAGGTCTTAACATGTATTATCTTGTTTAACTCTTAAAATATCTCTGATTATCCTCCATTTTACAGATGTTAAAAATAAAGCTAAGAAAGCCTTGAAAGCTGCAACTTGTAAACGACAGAGCAAAAATTTCCACAGGCCTTCCTGCCTCTGTGTCAAGACTCTTAGCCATTCTGCGACACTGCCTCTTCATTAATGGGTTCCTTTGAACTAATGGGTTTCTCTGGAAATCTCAGCGTGCCCGCATGAAGAAAGAGGATGGCTCCTGATGATCTTATGAACAGAAAGCATGAAATGTGGGCAGTTGTGGGTGATTAGTTCAAAATGCAGCCAACCTAAAAATACACTGGCTTCACTTTTAGGTATTTGTCCAACAAGGGTGGAACCACTTTAATTAGTGTAACAGGACAATAAGACTTAAATTGGCTTGGTCATAAGATTTTTATGAGATGACACTGATGGTATTACTATCCAACTTCAAAGATTTGGAAAGATGTTCCTGCTAACACTGGAGAATAGAAACCTGTTTTTCATCAACCAGGCTGGCCTGACAAATTACGTCTGTGGAGTCATTAGATTAAGATAAGAGCTTATCTCCTAGGCTGACATTTATTCAGAGGTTTTTATACTGCTCAGCTAGTAATTAGTGCTGTTGAATTTTTAACACTACTTTGTCCAGTCATTTGAAAATTCCAGAGGTTTATTTGCATGTCCTGTGTCTGTTTTTCATTATTAAAAGTAGAAGAAGAATATGAATAAATTACTTTAGAAGGTTTGAATAAATCTTCCAAAAGTTATCCTGTGGCAAAAGGTGGTGGTTAAAGACTTATTTGCAAAAGAAAGGAGCTGTTCACCCAAACTGATAAATGTTGACTAAGGAGTTGCTTTTACTGTGGGATCTACAATTTATTTTAAGGGATACATACTGTAGGTTTATTATGTTCCAGTAGGAATATTAAAACTATGATCACATGCAGTAATGGTTTCCTGCTGTTTCACATCTCCAGTTCAGCAAATATACTATAGATTCAGACAACAGCTCAGAGTTGTGTGCGTGCATTTCTTTTCTGTGGCTGGTTAGTCTGTGAAAAGTCTTGTTTTTCCAGTTTTCTTGCAGTTGCAATAACAACTTGATTGCTATAAGATAAACTAATATATTAAGCTTACACATGTGCAGTGACAGTCTGTCAAACAAACAATGCTCGGGTTTTTAAGAGGCTTCGCTTGCAAAATTCAAGTTTCTATGCTGAAATACTAATTAATAATCGGATGGGTAGGAACCCCTGTTTTAAGAAAGTTTATTATTTCCCAGAGGTTACATCTTTTTAATATTACCATCACATCATTTATTTTGTCCAGAGTGTAGACATCTCTCATCACTCAACATACTGCATTTGCCGCTTTTAGAACAATGTGGCAGAGAGAATTCTGCAGAGAGGAGAGAAAGATTTGAGTATACAAGCGCACATTACCCTCACTCAAAAGGAAGCCTCAAAGAAAACTCCATACTTCAGATAAGGCGTTTGGAAGGCAGATTCTCTTTCATTAAAACTTGACCTTTGTAGTTTTGTAGTGAGCAGACCTAAGCTGGAGTTACTTGCTAACCAGCCTGTGTGTCGCTAGTATCAAAGCTCTCACCACATGTGCTCACGGCCCAAGGTGAACTGTCCCACAAAGCACATCCAAGTCTTCATGCTTGTTATACAGCCCAAGCGGCCTTTCTCAGTACCCCAGGTGCATTCCACTGCACCCTCGGCATCTCCATGCCAGCAAAAGGCTCTAGTCCACCACGTCAATGAATCCCAGTCTCCTTGGCTAAAAAATAAGGGGTTTGTTCAGATAACCTTTGAATGTACATTCCTAGATCTCAGATCTATGATCTTGGGAGAAGCAGAACTATAAGCAGTCTGAGTGGGCTGAGAAAATTATAATGGGAGAATACACCACTGAGTTTAGCTTTATCTGATGAATTTACAGAATTAAGTCTGAAATAGTCTGGCCATTCTGAGATCAGATGATTCTATTTTGTCATAGAAAAGAGGCCAAGAGTATTTTTGTTGAATGAATGAATGAATGGAATATAACACAGAATCTTGGGAATTGGAGGCAGACATACTTGATTTCAAGTCTTCGAGCCTATTTCTCTGCCGGTGAATCAAGCCTAATAACTAGCCTCATGGCAAAATAAAAAAGTCCATGAGCATATAGTAGGTGCTCAAAAACATCATGTGTTTTCATTTCCTTTCCCCCTGGGGTTGATTTTTGTTTTGTTTTGTTTTTTCACTCTCTGGTTACGCATAAATTAAGTTGTAAAAATATCACCATCCACTCTTACCAACCACTGCCAACATATTTGGTGTGAGTTATTATTATCTTTTCATAGGTATTGAAAAAGGAAGAGAAGTAGAGAAGGAGCACAAAGCTTCTGCCTCCCCCTGGGTAATCAGGCCGGGAAGGTAGGCGGCATTCAGTATGTTTACAATGTACTCCATCTCAGTACTCAGCCTTCATTAACTCGTCCACCCCCACCCCCAGCTTTCTGAAGAGCAACATGTAATTAGAGCACTAACGAGGTCATTTAGCAGAAACCATGGGTAGGGAGTAATGAATGTGCTATCAGGCTCGGAGAACAGCTTGGGCAAAAATCCAAACAGTCCATGTTCAACTCTGATGAGAGGACCCAAACTTGGAAAATGAGCTTGGAAAAAGGTTAATAATAGGACACTAAAACGAAAGGCTGCTCTGTGAGATACCCAGGCAGTGTCTGTGTGCAGACCTTCGGAGACTGTCCATGCCGACAGTGCCTCACAGTGATGCGAAGCTCCCTGGCACTTTGTACCTAGCCAGGTGACTCGGGTGCTTCAGGGTCATACCTGGAGGTCTGCAGGACACCAAACCCGGAAGGGACTCCAGGCACTGTCTAGTCAACCTCTCCATTTTACAGACGAATGAAGAGCACTCCTTCAGGCTGGACTGGCTCCAGTAGACAAGTAGTCTGAGACCCAGACTTAGAACCGAGGCCTCCAGATAACCAAGAAGATGTGGTCACTAGCCCTTGGCTGTCCCTTTGCCTCTAAGGGTGACATTCAGAACTATTGGACAGTGTACAACAAGACTTTGAATGGGTCAAGTTTTACTTGAACCACGTCTAAAGTACAGTCTCAAAAAAATAAATCCATCCATCCGCCAGTTTGCCTTGGGAATTAGCACTCTTCGTTGAGTTACAGCTGTTAGCATTACTGTCGCTTTCCCCTGCATGGAAGAGGAAGTAGAGGAAGAGAAACCAGAAGAAATAGAACCTGCAAAGCCCAGGCCCGCTGCCTCATCTCCAGCTGGAGTGTTCCCTGCCTGCTCCCCTCCCCCAGCACCCAGGTCACCTAATTACTGCCCTCATCTGTACGAGGACCGGACCGCAGCCTGCTGGTGAGTAGGGCAAATAATGGTCCACAAGCTCTATCACTCTTTTTTATTTACACTTTATAGATGTTATCAGAATGAACAAAATAAAAGTAATGCAAAATGTTTTCTCATTGTGCTTTTTAAATCCAGTTAAGAGATACTAAATGTACAACTGCAATGATATGGAAGAGACCTTGAAGATGTTTTTGTTGATTAAGAGAAAGAATTTCTTTTTTATTCTTTTCTTTTTTTTTTTTAGGTTTTTTGAAACAAGGTCTCGCTTTGTAGTTCAGGCTGGCCCTGAGCTCAGCCTCAAACTTACATCACAGCAATCCTCCTGCCTCTGCCTCCCGAGTGCTGGGATTACAGGCGTGAGCCACCACGCCCCACATTGTGGTATGTGGTACTGGTTGCTGCTGGGCGTGAGTCTCCACACCCAGTATTGTTATGTGGTTACCAGGGATCGAACCTGGGCCCTTGCACTTGCAAGACAGGTGCAGGAAAATCCCAGGCCAAGAGAAAGAATTTCTATGGTCAAAAAAGTGAGAAACTTGTAGCTTTTTTTTCTCTAAATATTAGAAACGTAGCCCTGTATATTTCTGGTTTTTATAGCATTATTGTTTCTAAAAGCCAATTTTGTTACTAAGCAGAACTTAATCACTATTGATACTTCCAATATTAAAATTCACAAGATGGATTCGTTCCAGGAGACACTTTCATTTCAACAAGCATTTATTAAGCTTTTGCCACACATGTATCACACTGCTGTTTGTGACAACAGAAGCCACAGCCTGTACTCTGTCTCACAAAAGTGACCATTCATGTGGGCAGCTCCAACACACCTATAGCAATTAGTGAAGAAGTGATACAAAGGAATATAGAAAAGTGTCTGCGATTTCCTTCCTTCTATATGTGTGTGTGCGTTTGTGTGTGTGGTCCCCGGGATGGAATCCAGGCCTTCACAATGAGTTGTTACATCACCAGCCCCTTTTTACTCTTATTATTTTTATTGTGAGAAGGGTCTAAGTCACTCAGTTGCCCTGGCGAGGCCTAAACTTTCAATCTTCCTGCCTCTGACTCCCAGAGAACATTTGCTGCTATAACTGATTCTTTCTTTAAAACAAATTTTTTTAATGTAAAAGGTCACTGAAGAGCGTGCTCTAGAACCTAGAGGCATGTATTTGCTCTTTTAGTTGTGTACTGCCTCCCTAGGGGGACCCTTCACTGTGGAAGCCTCCTTTGTACAACTAGGTTCTCCCAAGGGCTACCCCCAGGAGCCAGGTTTCCAGTCCTGTTCCTCGGACTCTCTGTATTCCTCACACGTAGTACCTCCTCACACACCCTTTGTTCTTCAGCAGCGATAGGAAACTGGAAGAAAATGGACCTGGTAGGAGATGGTAAGTCTCAGCGTTGTGGTAAAATAATGGAAGGATGAGAACTACACTTCAGGACGGGGGCCTTTCTTGTTCCCTTAAGTTGGTCTTCTTTGTTTGATTTTGAAAATACTGTCATGACAGTACAAACCTCAAAGCTCTGGTTGACTAACGAATTCAGGCCTGGATGTACAATACTACAGAGCAAGTTTTCACAGCCCCAGATGCTGGTCAGAAAGTGGCCTAAAACTACGTACTTAAAGCTGCGGACAGCCACCCTTCCGCCTCTGGGAGAACTGAGATGGAACCTGGTAACATCCGGGTGATGTGGGAGACGGTAGGCCAGAATGGAGCTCAGACTCTGGGAATCCGAACCGAGGTTCCAGCTCCATCGTGGTGTATCCTTGGGCAAGTTGCTCAGCTTCTTTGAACCTCAGCCTCCTCTCTGAAAAAACAGAGATGCTAGTGATGCCAAACATATGAGATTAAATGGGACGAAAGATACGACACACAGTAGGTACCTGGTGAGTTTTTGTTTTTATGCTTTTAGAACAAAATCCAACATTTGTCTTTCAAGAGGGAAAAATAAAAGAAGCCACTGTGCCAGCGAGCAACAGCTGGCGCTGGGAACGGATGTAACCACATCAGGGAAAGAGCCTGCCATCCTCAGAGTCAAGTGTACTTTATGGATACGGCAATTTGCATCTTGTCAAATGTTCCCTAACATTTTGCAAAAATTCCCCAAATGTCAAATTAGTGACTAATCTGTACAGTGCTGCAGATCTTGTTATCCTCTGACTGATTCATAACATATTTTGGGTGTCCACCAGTCCAAGTAAATGTTAGTAAATAGGGAAAAGCACATCTCCCCTCACCAACTCTGAAAAATCAGTACCGGCTTCCACTTGCAAAGGAAGAATACAAATCTTGAAGCAAGGAAGAATTGGAGTTGCTCAAGCTGTCTCCAGTCAAAACCTACCTGGCATTTACTATGCGCCCACTCCTGTGATGGGCCAAAAAAACAAGAATGGAGCTATGCATCTCTACCACTGATCTTGCGCCAGCCACTTGGCTTTATATACTTCTCTTTAATTTTCTCTAAAGTCTTTAAAAACTTATTTAGCAGATACTGGCATGTGTGCTTACTTTTTGGGAAAAGCCCTTTGTATAAGTAAGTGTGAAATGCTTTACAAGTCTCCTCCACCCAAGGATTATCCCCATTTTGCAGATGACGAAACTGAGGCTCAGAGAGGTGAAGTTGTTTGCCTAAAATCAGTAAGTGGCAAAGTTAAGCAAGCACCCAGACAGTGTGGCTCCAGAGTCTGTATTTTAAATTCTGCTTTATGGAAAGCAGATGCCATAATTATTCCCATTTTACAGATAAGGAAAACAAGGCTCAAAGAGGTTAAGTAACACTACTCAGGATACCAGTTACAACTGCTGAGTGGTGGCAGAGCTGGACTTTAAAATGAGGGCTGTTTATATAACCTCAGACCACAGGGTTAAACATATACAAAGACTGAAAAAGAGAAATCATTTCTAGTGTGGCTGGTCATGCATCGAAAAAGACAGAGATCATAGAAAGACTATAGCAATAAACATCAAAGGTCTCTACTCATACATTCATTAGTGGTCACAGCCTCACCACATGACTCTGAACTGAGAGACTTTGCTCAAATCCGCACCAATGGCTAACCTCAGAAATTCCCTTTCTGTTTTGCTTTGATTTTTGTTTTGCTAACTTGGAGAAAACTGAAACAACGCCAAGTTGCTGGAGCTACAAGGTACATATTTACGTGCTTTCTTTATGGTGTGGGCTTAAACCTTTCTTTTTTTTTCATTCTGTTAATGTTTCAAACATTGTTATGAAGAAGAGCAATAGGAGGCTGTGAGGGGAGAGGAGACATGGAAGGATGTGGCTGGTAGATTATACACAGCACAGTGATTTTCACAAGAGGTTTTCCCTCAGCCTCCGGCTCCTCTGTGTCTCCCCAGCGCACTTTGAAGGAAGCACAAGAGTTTCACTTTTATGGTGAAACTTAAATTAGGGCAAGAATGGTGATTTTGGAAAATAACTGAATTAGTAGCTGAAAATACTAGGCACTGGGTAGGTTTCACTGTAAATTGTTGCACTCCAGGTAGAAGCACTGGAAAACCCAGCTTCTGGAGATCTACTGCACAAAAGGGCCCTAAAGTTTTTATTTTGACCCACTAATCCTGGGGGATCCTGGGCATGTTTATCTAAGACCAAGACACCCAAAAAGGGAGCTTCACTTCTGGCCCTACTGCTTCCTTTCCATCTCTGGCATTCAAAGGATGAAGGTCAGAGAAATCCGTATCTTCTGGACCTTCTTTTCACTGCTCCCCCTCTTGGAGGGGACCCCCCAAGTCTGATGATACCCTCAACCTCTTAAACCAACCAAGTCTGTGTTCCCATGGCTTGCACCCTGCCCCAAGTCGCCACGATCGCTTCCCTCATTACTGTCACAATCCCAGCTTGTCTCTTTCTCCCAATCTTGCCTGCTTTAATCATCATCCACGTAGCAACCACAGCAGAAAACTGACTGTGTCAACAGAAGCCCATGGCCCGTAGGCTTAGGCCCAATCTACTCAGCTTGCTTCACGGGGCATTTTCTACAATCTGACCCGTCTCCTCTGGTCTCCCCCACCCCGCCCCCTCGCCATTGCACCCGGTTGACCTCAGGCACCATCTCCCTACTGCCCATTCTTCCAGCTTCGCTCATTCCCCTTCCAGGCCTTGCTCCTCCCTCTGCGGCCCAGGCCAGGGCCAAGATGGTCCCAACAGGCTGAGACCCCAACTACAGATATAAACGGATAAGCCCCTGACCATTCTTCCACCTTCCTCCCACACAGTGCTGCACAGTCTCAATGGTCTTGTGTCTCTCCATCCCCCATTCCCCACCTCTGACCCCGGCCAAATCTACCAACACTGACCTACAACCTCAGGGTCTTTGCACAACTGTTTCCCGCGGGACACCTTTTTGTATTGCTTAAGTATTCGCTTAAAAGTCAGAGTATTCTCCCTGACTATCATCAAGTAACTTCTGTCGCCTTCATTGAAAATAATGCTGGCTAAGATTATCTCGGTCCTTTTTTATTGAGTTGTTGATTAGGACCCCAAACTTCAAAGTAAGTTTTCTAAGAACACAACTGAGCACAAACACCTCACGCACAACTGGTCCCTCTGGTACCTAGGACAGCACTTGACACTA
>PVIR01003120.1:65000-80000 GCA_004026965.1 Petromus typicus
GCCATTACCACTGTTTTCATGTGTAAACAACATAGCTGGATCGATATCTCCTTCCCACGGCAATCAAACATTTTTAATATTCATAAGATAGCATCATTTTAAATGTATAGCCCCAACTCTTTTATCTGGTGGTCAACTAACCAATCAGGGGGTCACAGTGGTGAAGCTCTAACCCTGACATTTTTCCATGGGAGACTGTGAGACCCTCAAGGCACTGGGGTCCAATTCACCTGTGTTCTCAAAGTCCTCTCTGTGTGACCATGGGCCAGCTATTTGACCTCTTAAGGTTAACATAGGCAAAGTCTTTGCTTCCTGATTTCTTAACCACCAACATAGGAATGCTAACACTTCCTCGGTGGGGCATGCTGGGGTAACACACAGAAAAGATGTCTGGCCCATACAGTGAATAAATGTTCCTTACTTTCCTGAACTGCCTTTTGCCAGCCATTTGGTCTGAGTTTATGGAATTATAAATTTAGTGCAACATCTGCCTAACAAAAGCATTATTACTTCGCTTCAAAAAATTACATAATACACCGTAAGCCAAATATAAATCATTAGAGTCTATCCATTGGTTTGGATGAATCTACATTCATTCCCTTCCACTACAGAAGACAGGCCGAGAGATGCTTATAATCATTTTCAAAGTGAACTGACAACTTTACAATTAACCATCAAATTAGAGAAGTTAATATATTTTCTGGTATTACAGTATTTACCATGCAAAAGAGTACCATCCTTGGAAATATGAAGCCCTTTTGCCTGTAATGAATCCATGTAATGTATTGGCAAATATAGCTGTTATCAGTAAATTCCTATTTAACAGATGGACAAAATAAGGTGAGATTAAATGATTAGCCCATGGCTAATATTTGATTAGAAAGACAAATGTAATCAGTTGCCATTTGATGTCCCTTCAGGACTAGAATTCGATTCCAGGTGTGTCTTGACTCTGAGTTCAGGGCCTGTTTCACACTGCTGTGCAATATGTGCTTCAGGACATGCTTTACAATTTAAGGGGGAACAGGGGTACCTCCCTCTGAAAAGCACAGAGCACAGGATACAAGGTAAGAACTCCATCATTAGCTTTTCTATAGCTTTCCACTTTGGACAAGGAGTACCGAGTCTCCTTTGATTGTTAAGATAAAATAGAAATATAAACTAATAAAAATCAGTACACAAATGTCCACAATGTCCACCAAGGAATAAAAAAAGACCCAAATTACTTAGTCTTATATGAAACTTGATCATATACCTTAGAGGCTATACAGTTCTGTAAGTTTTGAGGAATACTGGCAAATCAAATGAGTGGCTTTTTTAAAAATTGGGGCATGGGTCACAGAGTGACTACTAGCAGCCCCAAATCAATTTTAGGTATTATTATTATTTTTTTTTTATTTAGTCACCCACTTCTTCTCAGGCCCAACCAACCAACTGCCTAACCCTGTTTTGTTTTGAAAAATAATGTCACATATGTGTCCAGATAAAATGGATAAAATGCACAGTAATGAGTTCATTAACATGCCATCTGCATGCAAAACAATGGAACTCCAGAGAGGGGGAATCCTTTGGTGGGCCTACTGGAAATCAAATTCCAGGCCAAAAACACGTAAAATGCAACTCAAGGCGAAAAATAGTACAGCTACACCTTTTCTTGGCCCAAGGCAAAGTCTGTGTGGTTTTGAAGGCTCCAACAACAGCCAGACTCAACCAGTTCCCTGCTCTTTTAAAACATGTTTTACTACTTAAAGGGGGTAACAAAACAATTGCTTTCAGCAGGAGGTAGCTGATGGAAGTTTGTGAATTACACCCAGCCCCATGAAGAGGCCTAGCTAAAAACCTCCGTGTTAGAAATCCATTTAGAATTGCCTGTCCTTTGAAAATCAGGGCTGTTTATCTGCCTGATTCACTCACTAACAAACCAGAAAACTCAAACCTGCCTCTTCCCCCTCTCCCCATCCCTGCCCTTCTATCAAAGTAAAGGAGTAGAGACCTAGGGGATGGCATTTGACCAAGCCAGAGACAATATTTCTTCCAACAGGGATGGGGGGGTGGGGGGTGGGGGGTCCCAAACTTGATCAAGAACATTGAAGTCTGATTTCTTTTTCTAAGGCAATTTTTATTTTACCGCTGCTCTCCCTGACACACCTGTGAAGCATCACCAAATGCTGTATCGCATTAACTTTTAAAAGTGCCAACATTGCTAATATCTGAGACTTCCTGATGTCACAGCTCTACACCGGCTGTGACGTACACAAACATGGAGTCTGAGCTCCAGTGCGGTAGGGCCGAGAATCTGAGGGACTGTTGGTGAAATAAAGTAAAGCCAGGAAATGAGCTATGTGATGGAGACGTTTGGGGAGCTTCAGTCAAATTCCCCAAGTACAGGACAGCCCCCGCCCTGTGCCATGCTCCCTCAAAGAACAAGGCAACTTTCTAGAAATGTTCCCATAGCCTGGAATTTTGGGAGAAAATATTTTCTCCAAATTCCATAAACACTTATTCTTATCTTTAACAGAAAGAAAGGAGTGAAGGAAAGAAAGGAGAAAAGGGAGGGCAGGAGAGAGGGAGGGAAGGAGGGAAGTTAGAAAGGCAGGCAAGGAAGCAAAAACCCATAGATACTATTCAGGCTGCTGGTTGCCCTGGTTGGCCAGCTCGAGGCACAGAAGGCATTTACTGAAAACCGCGGCTGCAAGGTGGGCTTGGGCTGCATGGTGGGCTTGGGTCCTACCAGGGAGTAGAATAGGGAGCACATTAGGCACAGGAGTCCTGCAGCTCTGCCTACGTAGTGTAAATCTAGCCTATTATCTCTCCTTGCCTTTCCCACACTTGCTGATTTCGTGAGCTCAGATTATAATATACACACACTGCCTGGCTATTACTATAGATACTCTGTAGTTTTGAATCTATAGGTGTGATCTATGCATATTTTCCAGGCCCTTTGCAATCCAGTGAGGCTATATTTGTATCCAACCAAAGCCATTGAGAAGGCTAACTCAGTCTTTAGGTTGATAAAAAAACACAGACTGGCTGTCGTCTCATTTTGCACACAGAATAAAAGATTAAAAGATAGCATGCAAAAGGCCAGTGAGCCATGTGATATTCCACGAAATAACATAGAAAAATTATGGGCTTTGAGAGCTGGTCCTTTGGCACCAAAATCCATTGCAATTAAGAGTCTATACAAGGAAAAAAAAATCCTCTGGTTTAACCTTTATATTAACTCAAAAAATGTTTTATTGAAGTAGATACATATTTTTCCTTAACTTTTTCTTTTTAATAAAAGCAACTTGGATCTAATGGTGTGTTACAGTAATTTATTTATAAATTTTGAAATCTTCTTGGACTCTAGAAATTAATGGGAAAATAGGAAGTACAGCCAACAAATTTTTAAAACTCAGAATTATGTTTGGATGTAATTAAAAGTATAATCTGTTCCATCTGAATACCTCAGTGCTCTCTTATCTTAAAAAACAAACATAAATATTAGTTCTTTCATAGTATGTATGCTTTTCACATATGCTCGAACATGTAAAACATTTATAAAAATAGTCACATTGCCTGGCATGGTGGTACAAGCCTGTAATCCCAGCATTCAGGAGGCTGAGGCAAAAGGATCACTGCTTGGACTAGTGCGGCCAGCCTGAACTACAGCATAGTGAAGCCTTGTCTCAATCCCCCACCCTAAAAGAATAAAATAAAACAGTCTTGCCTGGGCTGGACAGTAGCTTGGTAATAGAGCTACTACTTGCAAGAATGCAGGAGGTCCTGGGTTTGATCCCCAGCCCTGCGTGGGCTGTCTTGTGAGTGTTTGTGTGTGTGTGTGTGATTCCTTTCATACAAGTACACAATGGCTTTTATATAACCCAGCTCATTAGCCTTCTGTGTGGTTGGGGCCAGTTTGCTCACAGATTTGAAATGCACTATTTACTAGTTTGTGTGGAGGACTGACTGTATATCCATTTTGTTTTCTGAGCTAATGTGATTGCTAAAAGTCTCCTTCTCATTTTCTCGGCAACAACTTGTGGGTGGAGTTGTTACCAGGTTATACTTACTCATTGCTAAGTAGTTGAGATTTCTCAAAACCCCAAAGCCATCTTTTAGGGCAAAACTAAAGTATGGAGGCAATCTCAGGGAGTTGACATTTCAGGTTGAGAAAGATAAATGGAATGTTTTAATTTCTGAAGGGAATAAACAGCGAGTTGTAGCTCATGAAGTATATCCTTGTTGCAGTCTAATATTTACAAGGCAATCCTACCAAAACATCCGAGTTCAAGCAGCAGTTCTGTCACTTTGGACCTTAAGAACAGTGTCCCTCTCATGTTGGAGGCTGTGGCAAAAGAAATATATAATACTGATGCTGCTGTAGTCAAAATTACGATAGTTTGTTCATTGTGGACTTTTGATATTAACTTTGTTTTTTAAAAACACTGCATTAAAACATGAATTACGGAGTTCTTGGCGCACCCTTACATTTGACACCCCAAATGAGCGCCCACTCACTTCAGCCTTGCCTTGTAAATAAATCACCCCTCTGAACTTCAATTACCTCATCTTAAGTAATAGTAATAATTAAAAGGATTACCGTGAGGACTGAATGAGATGCCTGTGTAAGTACTTGTTCATTGTAAGTGACAAAGTATAAACACATTTACAAAGCTCATGTACCTGAGATAGAGTTATTACATTACACATTATATTTAAAGACACAAAGTTTATGGCAAGTGTAAGTCTTATGATTGATGACAGAAATTAAATCAGAGGCCTTAGAGCAATATGCAGAACTTGACACTCATCCTACCAAATCTTATCTAAATAAAGAAAAAGGTATACAATTACAGCCAAGCAATCTATTTCCTTTCCAGGTTTCATAATTAATCTTCATTTGCAAATTCAGTTTGTCCTCAGATTTTTTTTCTCTTTGCAGTTTCTAAAACATTCAATTTAATAAAAATGAAAAATTAATTTAGGGAGGAACTCTTCAATGCTTTCCAAAGCACGGCTCAACCAACACAGGTGAGTGCCTAGAAATACGAAAAAAAAATGTTTTCAAAATAGTTGAAGATGTAAAAACCTTTTGATCCCGAGTAGGGGATCTTTCTGGGCGGAAGGAAGGTGACACACCTCCTGTTCTTGTGAACTAATAATCGTTCCCAAGCTGGTTAGAATGCAGTGCTAATTGCATTTTTAAAACAGCACCTCTGAACTTCCCTCTTCTCTCAGGATCTTACATCAATGTTGCGCATTTTCAATGAAACCTTTGCCCTTCACCTCTCTTGCTCAACAAATCCTGAACCTCACATCCACCGGCAACGTGTAGTTTAGATTCCTCCTGTTCTCCCCAGCAGGTCTGGACCTGGTGGCGGTTTGATGCTAAGGTCCTGGAATGGCTGAGCGACCCCGTGTCTGAGGGGAGGGGGCCAGTTCAAACCAGTCGTTGGGCAGCTCACTCAGCTCAGGCCTGTCCATTCTAACAGAGTCATTAAACAACTTTCTAAAGTCATTGGGAGAACTTATAAGAGAATCCATTGATTTTCATCCATGTTTTCTATTAGTTGTGACTTTGGAGAGAGAACAGCCCTGTTTACACAGCTGTAACATGTCAGGACCTGTAGTACATTATTGGCTTGAGGCCTCCGAGTGGCGGTCCATTCTCAGCAGAATCAATCTGAACTTGAAAACATTCCCTCTAGGAAACATGAGCATTATCTACCAGCATCAAGCCCTTCTCGTACAATTGAAAATACTATTCACTTGAGGTACATTCAAGTCCACCTTCCAAAAATTCACCCTGACTTGTTAGTGTTCTCAGCATGTTCACAATGGGAACGAAGGGCTCCAGACACCTCTTGACCGAGGGCCTCACATGGGCGGATGTCTGACGCTGCGCTACTTCTCGGGTCTCCGGCTCAGCAAGCGGCAGTCGCTGGCTGTTTAACATGCATTCAGAGCATTGCCAATCTAAAATGGCTGCTCAGTAATACTTTAATTGCAGTTTCATGGAAACAAATTGCTATTTAACTGCAATAAGCATTTTTGTGACTTGGCTGGACTGACAATAGGTGAGTCTTGGTAACAAAATGACAAGTGACAAGAACTTATAAATGGGTCTGTTCCCAGTGGCCTCTTGAACCGAGTGGCAGCTACAAAATCACCCAAGATTGTTGTCCCCTGGGAAGGAGTCTTTGGAAAATCTCCTTAATTTAACAACAATTATTTAGGTTACATGCAGACTCCTCACTAGGCTCCTGATGTACAGCTGTTAGCTTCCTATGCTTAGTATATAATTTACTGGTCCTAAGAAATTTTATTACAATAGTAGATTGCACATTAGCACCTTACTATATTGACATTTAAAGTCCTTTAGATTGAAGAGCTTCATTTTAATTGGTTCTTTTAAATATCATGGTAATAAGAGCAAAAGAAAGCATTGAAATATAGTTAATATTAGGAAGCAAACAATTTCTCAGGCTTCATTTTGGTGTGACAATTTTCTCATTTTGTATTTTATAAGACACTACAGTCTGTGTTAAACTATTTCCAAATAAATCTTGAAGAGCTGGAAATAGTTTCTGTGGCAAAAATTTGATTTGGAAAGGCTTCGGGCTGCCCTGCTTTGCAGGGTATGTAAATCTAACCAGACAGTAAGATAGGTTAAAAAAAAAGCATTAAACCCTTTTAGAGGACAATCTTTTTACAAAATTGTTTCATTAGCAAGAGTGACAATTTGCATGATTGAGACATTTATATGTATCATAAACATAATTTTTTATCAGGACTTCACAAGGCTCAATAACATTTGCTTTTATTTTTTTAATTGCACTTGCTTGCAGGGACTGGGGGCCATCTCGTGCCACAATGTACTTAATACTAAATTAAGTCCTTTCACTATGTTTCACTAATAACATCACAAACGCAAGGGATGAATGGTGGGCAAGCTTGGAGATTTTTTCCTAAGCAATGTTGGGGAAGGGGGAGGAACTGCACACAATCACTGCTCAGAGCAGAATAAACCTGAGTGTTTTTAGCAGCTTTCTTTCCCCACAGAACATCCCCATTAGAGCGGGTTTTATTGTTTGAAATGCCTCTGGTTTCGAGAAAGTGTTTTACCTAAAGCAAGACTACTACTTAAATATGTTCTATTGTATATTCATAGCTCCATTAGTCCTTCTCCAATTTAGCACATCAAAGAGAAGACTTCATCACTTGCATGTGGATTATACTAACATGAGTGACATTTGTAATCTTATAGGTCTGCAACTTAAGAAATGCTTTTAGGAGCTCCTTATTAAATACACAGCAGTGCTTGAGGAACTAGCCATATAATAGTTCATTTAAAGTCTGTAATGACCTTCGTCCTCCACATCCCTAAACGCCACATGGTATTACTTAGTAAAAGTTATTAATCACCTCTTTTGTATAGGGACAGAAGTCCTTATGCCAATGAGAATCCAGAAGATGCTTACAATTTCATTAACACATCTCCTCTTTTACCACCCAGATGAGCTGAAGAGCCTTTAGAAAGTATCTCAAAAAATGAAAGCATCATATATCTATATCTACATCGATATAGAGATTTGGAGAAATTCCCCAAGGATTTAACTTAACTCGAACAGAGACTGTGACTTTCTCCATCTTACTTTTCTTCTCTCATATTTTCCTTTTGGTAAATCTGACAGAAACAATTCACTTTAACACTCTACCTTTAAGCTCTACTGCAGGAAGTTTGTAGTTTAACTAACTGATTTTCTCTCCTGGTCTGGAATCTCTGAAAACAGGAAGTGAGCACACAAACACTCAAAGGGAGGCTGATTAGCTGAGATGTGCGGAGCTACATACACCTCTCCACAAGACCTACTCCTATTCTCTTAGAGGATCTTGTAGGAGGAGCCTTTCTAGAACAAAATACAATAAAACACCACTTAAAAAACAAGTCAGAAGTATCAGTATCAATACACTTGGTTTCATTAGCCTGTGATAGAAGCTGCAGTGAGATCTGCTCACATGCAAGGAGCCTGGCAATGTCACTCCAGCAACCAGGCCTATTTGGTTTTTTCTTCCTTCCATCCCAGTTGAGATCTGGAAACACATAATTCCTTAGACACCTCTGTAGGCTATACAGGTGCTGCTTAGGGGCTCTGCTGCCCGACTAGCGACTGTCTCAAGAACACCACGAAGTAAAATTGAAATAATTCCCCAACAAACATCCAGAAAAGCAGTCAGTAGAGGAGTGTAAGAATGAAGCAAAAAGATCACATCGTACAGAACACGAGTCTAAACTGCTGCTTTACCTATTAAAGGTGGAACATCACCATACAGAGCTTGGAGCCCTACCACCTGGAGCACCGAACTGCACACAGCTATTCAGATGGCTTAGCAACACTATTTCCTTCCAAAGCTAAAACCCTGTCAAGAGGACATGATGGCTGTGACATAGTCTTTAATATACCCCTCATCGATACTCAAGGCTTTCCTGAGAAAAAAATAAACAAACAGCTACAGAATCCAACAAATATTTATAAACACAAAAGATTCATTGTGATATAGAACTGCAATGAAGTGCAGTAACAGAATACTATGAACTTATAAAAAGGACTGTGAAAAACATTGTTCTGTACCCCTACCAAACATGGCATAGTTAAGCAATCTGAATAACTCAATGGCCCATCGCTAAGTAAATATAGAGACTACCTCCCTCACCTCTCACATATAAAAGCTTACTATATAACAAAATCCTATTTTTTTCTAAAATAAAGAGAAAAGGCAGTGCTTAAACTCAAACTCCATTTGATATTTTTTCTTTTAAGTTTTTATTATTTAAATACACCATACTAGAGCAAATGTCTCTGAAAATATCACAAATAAAAGATTTTTTTTCTTCATTCAGCAAATTAGAAGGGGAAATTTCTACACAGTAGCTGCTATGAGCCCGATTTTTTTTTCTTTTTTCTTTTCTTTTTTTTTTTTTTTTTTTTTTTTTTTTTTTTTTTTTTTTTTTTTTTTTTTTTTAACTCTTTGCCATGGGGGTAGCAACATCAGGACAAAAACACTTACATGCATACATACATTGTATTTTACAGAGATACAATAAAAGTGTCTGTGATAGAATATCACAAAAGCCACATCTTTCCTTTATCTCATGTTCAGTTTGGATTGAAACACATTTCCTTACAACACTTAAATATACAAAGAGCAAATAGAATGTTGTTAAGGTAAAACACAGGGTATAAACTCTGGCCGGTGCCCTGCTAATTGTTAATGAGGGTAGAAAGCAGATTTGAATGCTTCTTTTAATTAGCTTCATTAGTCATTTCCCTCCCCCTAAGCTCCCTCCCCCCCAAAGATGTCCTCTGGTGGATGTTTTTTCATTTTCTCTACAGTCTCCCATTAGCCCAGGTTCATGGAGTCCTTAATGTTCATATTCAGTCATTTTAATACACCAATAAATGCGAGAAGGGCAATCAAGACTAAAGAAGGTGCAATGGCATGGAGCTGGCACGGGTGCTAGCTACAAAGGTGACTTGTCTACTGAAGACACATGGGATCCACGTGTGATGAGCAAGATCTGAGATGAAGGCACGCATTCTGCATTACTCTGACCTTTTAGCAGACCTGCAAGAAACAAAAACGGGCATCTTAGCTAGAATGCTAAATTTGCGATATTGAACTCAAACATGACTGCTTTTGTCTCCTCCACCCTCACGAATCTTCCTTTATTAGATCACTTCCCAACTGTGACTCAATGGAGGCTTTCTACGCTCCTGAGTCCGTCAGCGAAGAACTAAAGCAGAACATTTTCTGCAGTGTTCCTAATAGGGAAAATGAGGCAGTAAATGTACTTTCAGGAAGTTTCTGGAGTGAAGGTTCTACAACAAACTGCTTAACTGTTAAAACATGTTTCTCCCCCAAAGGAATGAGTTCCTTCTTACCTCTTAGCTGGAGCCTGAACTTTTTTTTTTTAGACAGGGTCTCGCTTTTGTTGTTCAGGCTGACTCTAAGCTCAGCCTTGAAATCGCAGCAACCCTCCTGCCTCTGCCTCCCAAGTGCTGGGATAACATGTGTGAACCACCACACCTGGCACTGTGGTATGTGGTACTGATTGCTGGTGGGTGTGAATTATCATCCCTGGTATTGTTGTATGTGGTTACCAGGGTTTGAACCCGAGCCCTCGCACTTTCAAGGCAGGCACCGGAACCACTGAGCTGAATCCCCAGCCCATGGAGCCTGAACTTTTTAACTTGGGCACACTGAGAACCCAGTCTTCACTGAGGAAGTTCCGGGTTAACGTCCTTGCGCATGTCATTTAAACCACCTGTGTCTATTTCCTCATCTTCAGTGCAGGGAGAAGGCAGCTGTTATGATGATTATTTAATATATACAGAAGGACTTTCAACAATGCCCGCCCCGTAATAAAAGCTGAACAAATATTGTCAGTATCATTACCAGCCTGCTACACCCCCAGGGATGTCTCTCTACCCATGTTGGTCTTTACCTGTATGGGTGTGTGTGGGTGTGGGTGTGCATGTATGTGCACAAAATTTGTATGTTCAAATATTCAGGAATTATTTCACCGAGTATCTCCTAGCTGCTGTCACTTGATACATAAACGGTGGCATGGATCAATATGTATGGTATCGAGTTGTGACAGATTAAAGAACAGGGTTCCACCCAAGTCCCACCTCAACATCTCAAGTCAGAAACACCAATAGGTGCAGTCATCGAACAGAATCTGTTTGCAATTACCAAAATGAAATAATATATATTAGAGTTTTATGGTTTTTAAATGCCATTTTGAGCTTCCTAGGAAGTTCTCCTCTCACCCTTTCTCTAACTTACTAAAAGCCTGAAGTCTATTAGGAACAGCAACCCCCCACTTCCAAGCTAATTAAAGTGGTAGAGGCTTAATTCCCCAGAGTGGGAGCTCAGTGTGAGAAAGGTAATTTGTCTGTCCAGAACAAAGATGCAGCGGCAGCCAGCAAGCATATTTAATAAATGAGCATCAAATGTCCTCTACGATGGACACACACAACCCTAATTATATGACTGTGGGAACTGAGAAGTGCTACGTAAACTGGAAGGCTTGCTAAATTTTCCTGACTAAAGAGATACACTGAACAGCACAAATAATTCTTGACTGTCCCATCACACTTCTGGATGGAAGACAGAATTCCAGAGCAGGAAGCCATTTACAAGGCAAAAACTGGCCATGATTCCCATTTTCAGAACATTCTAGAAAGAAACATTCTCTTGCGACTAGTCAAGCCCCCTTTAAATGATATAGGCTATAAAATTTTGTAAATGCCTTATCCAAACAGCAGGGGTCTCAGATTTCAGTCGGTTTTGTAATCTGAGATTGTAATCATTCTATGACTGAAAAGCTTGAAATTATTTTTCCTCAAAATATCCAAAAACCAGTGATGCAGAACAATGACTGAACTATACACTCCCAATACTGGAGAATGAGCACTTAAAAGGACACGATGATGGGGCCTTACACTTTCCATACAATTAACTGCCTTAAAGAAGGGATATACAAATAATCAACTCATTATTTTGAAAACGAAGGATGCCAAAGTATATTTACTATGCATCGTGCTCTGTAAATAGAAGGAAAATGGTCAAAATAAATGTCCAATTTTCCCCACCAAGAATATGGACGATGAGAACAGAAAATAAGAAAACAGAGCTATCTGTCATTTCTCCCCATTTCATCTTCAGAAAAGAAACGCCACGGGGTTGAGGGAGCATAATTTTCAAGGATTCTCCAGTCTAAAAATCAGTTTATGTTCCACCAGGAAACGGGCTTCCATGAACTCTTCCCCTGCCCTCTCATTAATACCTCGCTGGGCCCCGTTGAGCTTGCCCAAAACATTTATTTGCAGAAACCACCTTGTGAATTGAGTGTGCTCATGGAGAGCTGAGCACTAAGGGCAAAAATGTGAGACACTTATGCCAACAGGGAAATGTTCTTAATTAACATCACCCCCAAAACACAGCTTCTCACCAATGTCTGACAAAAACATTTCCTTACATCGTCTTATTTCCCTATGCCTCTTAGGAGCAATTATTATTTTTTTTTTTTAAAGACGGAGTCTCACTTTGTAGTTCAGGCTGGCCCTGAGCTCACTATGTAGCCCAGGGCAGCTGGAACTCATAGCAATCCTCCTGCCTCTGCCTCTGGAGTGCTGGATTACAGGTGTGAGCCACCCATGTCTGGCATTATGGTATGTGGTACCGATTGCTGATGAGCGTGAGCCACCACACCCGGTACTGTTGTGTGTGGTTTTGGGAGATCGAACCAGGGACCTTGTACTTGCAAGGCAGGTGCTTGAACCACTGAGCTAAATCCCCAGCCCTGGGAGCCATGAATTTTTGAAGGCCACTTGTCTCCGATTTTTTGGCTTCCAACATTAAGAAATATACACTAGTAGGTTCTTATTCACGGTCTAAACTACATCTTATGTTTGAAAATGAACAGCCTATCATACCCATCCTAAAAGATGTGTAGAAGTCAGAAAACCATGAAAGACATAATACATCTCATCTCATAAGCACATTAGCTTTTGCTCCAGCTCTCCTTCCTAAGGCTTCTACATTTACATCACTTTGTACTCAGTAAGACAGTACCAGAACCTCATTCATATCTCTTTGAGTTCTCCAAATACTGCTGTTATCTAGTTTTAGGGCTTTGTATTCTAGTACAACCTTCATTTCTCTCCTGCCTTCCTTCAGTTCTCACTGTGCATGTTGGCTGGCGAGCTATTGCAACCATTTTTATACCTTGCTAAGTCAAGAAAGAAATAGTACAAAACCAGGATCATAGCAAGACAAGACTTAACTTCAGTGTGGGAGGTGGGGGGCAGGGTTTAAGATTTTTACATTAAGAAAAGGAGGGCTGGTGGGGAAGAGGTCCACCATTTTATTCCCAGCACTACTGTTGGGTTTTGTCACCAAGTGCAACCACCAATGGCTTTGCCTCTATTTCCAAATGCTATCTCAAAATATATATATAGTACCTTTTTGTTGTTCTCAACTCTGTACTGTCAATTCACCTCATTGAAATCCAAACCATAAAAATCTGTAAGCATTTACATGTACTGGCACCCCTGAAAGAGGCCTGAATTATCAGAGATTGGTTAATTTGCAATAAAAAATAAGATTTTTCTTAAGATAGTTCTTCTATGTTACATCCTATATAATAAATTAAATGGAACTGCATATAGTTTCATGTAATTAACACTTACTAAATAAAGAACACATTTAAATTACCCCATAAACCTGAGCAAGGGAAAAGGGGGCGCATGAGCATTAAAATATCGCAGGATAATTTTAAATGTTTAAAAAGTTTTCAAATGCGTCACTTTCCTCCTGCAGGGCAATTGAAAAAAAAAAATGCATTCCAGAAGACAAAGGAGTCTAATATTTTTCCTGCGCCTTCTGAAGCTTGCTAAATTCCTATTTGCAGATAAATGTTGTTTTTTTGTGATCCTTACAACAGACATTAATGAAGTTCCTATTGTAAATCCATAAAGAATTACCAAGTGAAGTGTGCACTTTTTGTTTCAATGCAATAACTCAGTGCTGTGTGATTGCCTGGGTTAATGATGAAAAAGTCAAACACACTATCAGAGCTGATGGAAAAATCTATCACCAATCTGAAATTAAAATTCATCTGTGGTCAATAAGATTTAATATCCATGCAAGTGGCGCTGTAAAGAGTAAATGAATCAATGTCATCAATACATAATCAGTATGAAATATGATGTGAATAAAATTATGCACACGAGTCATACATTTCACTCTTTTCTGGGCCAGTGTGGAATGAACAGTCTCTTAACTGAAGGTTGACAGTAATTGTTACAAATTAGGCACAGCAGTTATCAAAATGCACTCACTTGCATAGCTATAGGACTTATTAAGGAGATTAAAATAGATCTAAAACTATCCAGTACTGGGGATGCTGGACAACTGTTGATCACCAATTTTCCCTCTCAAGTGCCTTCTAATACTACATGATTTGTATACTGGTGTAATTTTCTTATTTCTAACTCTAAATTTAAGAACTCTCATGTTGTGGACCAAGAATCAAGATACGTACACTTTAATGGAGCTATTAATGCCACAAAGCGGTTAGCAAGAGCAAGAACTTTGTTTTAAAACTCATAACTTATTTAAATTTAACGGAGCTACCAATCAACAAAAATGCTCTCCTCTGGAATTATAGATTGTTTTGTAAAATTGCTCTTCTAAAAATAAATGCACTGTCAATTGAGTTTGGAAAGCAGGTGTCCAGATTGTTATTACTAATGCGGAAATCATTCGTTCATGACCTAGACATTTATTCTTTTTTCCTACCATAAATGTCCTCAATTTCTTCCCACCATAATTATTGCATCCTATTTCTCAATTTTAAAATCCTCACTCAGAATAAACAACTGTTTATACGAAAATTTGGGTTTTTTTTTTTTTGACTCTGCATATCATAATCTATGCTCAATAGGAGTGAAGTTACAGCTATAATCAAGTAAGAGTTTTGTTTTTTAAGTGAAAAAGATTCCCAATTTGATTAGTTACGCTATTTCTGAACACTCTTGTGGTAAGAGTGGCAGTCAGTCTTCAAAGGAATACACAAAACCAGCCCCACAAGGACACACCCGTGGCTAGGTTAGGAGGCTGGACCTTCCCACTTGCGCTAATAAAGCTTATTTGCAACTGCTAGGTATTCACCTTCTGGTCTGGCAGTAGTGGATTGCTCTGAAGTGAATTCAAATGGCCATTGATGAGAGCTGTAGGTCTATCATGTTCACAGAATAAACTGCCATTGATGTAGTGAAACCGATCTCCCGGGACCAGGCGATTCCGGCAGGTAGAGCATGTGAAACACTGAAAAAGAAAACCACCCGCTGAAAACAAGTACAAATTAAGTCTCCTTTCACTCCTAAGTTTCTAACCTGCTTTTACGCAAGTATTTGTCAAGTACAGAGCTTCATGTTTTTCTTC